>CM028347.1:57240302-57440922 GCA_016618105.1 Dendrobium huoshanense | reverse complement strand
TTTTTTTTCTTTTTTTAAAGCAGCTCACATAAATGATATAGTATTTCATGTGATTGATTTTACATTTTGTAGTTAACGTGTTTCCAATCTCATTTAATCCATAGAATAGGAGAATATCCGTTCATTGGTTTACCCTAGCCAAAATCGTTGTCCTTAGGGTAGAATCGTCTTTTGAAATCAATGACCTAACTCAAATAATTAATTGGATATGAGAAAAAGAATCTACCCACCACTTGGCATAAGGAAAGTATCTCTATAAAACAATGAGGTAGATTTGTCACATCGAACGATAATCGAGATCAGCCTTTGAGAATCAAACTTCTAGGTTCTAAAAGATATAAAAGGAAGAGTAGCTTGCTTTGATGGCTCATTTTATGCCTCTTGTCATGTTGTGGCGCTTTGCGCATCTTTTTATAGATTTTTCAATTTTTTTGGCGTCTTTGCGCTTCTTTTGTTGGCATCATTGGCCAATTTTTTTTTATTTTTTTGCAAGCTAGATTCCCTTTAGACTCTTTTAAAAAACTTAGTTGTGAATATATCTTCTCATATATTAGAGAATAGGAGCTCTCTCTCTACATAGGGAAGAATTAC
Source organism: Dendrobium huoshanense (assembly GCA_016618105.1). Taxonomy (NCBI): domain Eukaryota; kingdom Viridiplantae; phylum Streptophyta; class Magnoliopsida; order Asparagales; family Orchidaceae; genus Dendrobium; species Dendrobium huoshanense. The sequence goes on along the minus strand of CM028347.1, from coordinate 57,440,331 downwards.
CACAAGCAGGATTAATAATCGAAGACAAGAGTAACAAGGGATCATGATGTGAAAAAAAACTTTTAATCATTGTAAAATACAAGATAGATTTGCTTAAGCAAGCTTTAGAAAGGATCTTAGTTTCATAAACACAATCATTTATTTTGAGATAGACTTTTGATTAGAAAAAGAAAACTATGCCACTAATACTAATTTAGGGAAAGAGACACAATCCAAAATATTCATACTATCTAGGTGGTTTAAGTGGATGAAAACATATTAACTACAATTGTTAAAGACAAGACACGAGATATTATATCAGTGATGATCTAAAATAAGGTATAGAAAAAGGAAAACAAAGGTAAAAAAAGAAAAATTTAGCTAATAAAGGTTTCATGCATTATGTCAATCACACCCAATCTGGTCCTTAAGAACTGAAAGTGTCGAGGCCAGTGGTTTAGTAAAGATGTCTGCCAGTTGGTTTTCAGTTGTCACATGGTGTAACTCAATGTCTCCCTTAGTCACATGATCTCTAATAAAGTGATGCCTAATGTCAATGTGTTTAGTTCTTGAATGTTGGATAGGATTTTTAGAGATGCATATGGCACTAGTGTTGTCACAAAAAATTGAGATGGTGCTTACATGTAATCCTAGATCCAATACATGTTGTTTCAACCAAAGAACTTGGGCCACACAACTTCCAAGAGCAATGTATTCAGCTTCAGCAGTGGAAAGTGCAACAGAATTTTGCTTTCTACTAGACCAAGAGACCAAGGATTGTCCAATGAATTGACAAGTTCCGGAGGTGCTCTTTCTATCCACCTTGCATCCTGCAAATCAGAGTAGAAAACCAATAATTCAAAAGAAGTGCTATGTCTAGGGTACCAAATCCCTAATCCTTGTGTCCCCAAAAGGTATCTAAAAATCCTTTTAATAGCAGTCATGTGGGATTCCTTAGGGTCAGCTTGAAACCTAGCACAAGGCAAACACTAAACATAATGTCAGGTCGGCTTGCAGTTAAGTAAAGTAAAGATCCAATCATGCCTCTATACTTCTTCTGATAACAGACTTACCACTTGGGTCCTTATCCAACGGAGCACTAGAAGTCATGGGAGTGTTAATTGGCTTGGCTTTGTCCATCTCATATTTCTTCAAAATGTCCTTTATGTATTTTGTTTGATTTAGAAAAGTGCCATCTTCCAATTGTTTTATGCTAAACCCCAAAAAGTAAGACAATTCTCCCATTAAACTCATCTCAAACTCTCTACTCATTGTTTTAGAAAAATCATCACACAAATTTTTATTAGAAGATCCAAAGAGTATATCATCAACATAAATCTGAACAATGAGTAAATCATCTCCAACTTTTTTAAGAAAAAGGGTGGTGTCTACGCTCCCCTTAACAAACTCCTCTCTAGTAAGAATGTGCTAAGCCTCTCATACCAAGCTCTAGGTGCTTGTTTTAAACCATACAAAGCCTTTTTTAATTTAAACACATGATTTGGAAATTGGAACTCTCAAAACCTGGAGGATGTTCTACAAACATCTTCTTTTATCTCCCCATTTAAAAAGGCACTCTTGACATCCATTTGAAAAAGCTTAAATCCTTTATAACAAGCAAAGGCTAATAGCACTCTAATAGCTTCCAATCTAGCTACAGGGCAAAAGTCTCTTCAAAGTCTATCCCTTCTATTTGATTGTACCCCTTAGCCACCAATCTTGCTTTATTTCTCACACCACATCCTGAATCATTCACTTTGTTCTTAAATACCCACTTTGTCCCAACTACACTTTGTCCCTTAGGTCTTTCCACAAGTTCCCAAACATCATTCCTAACAAATTGATTCAACTCTTCTTGCATTGCTAACATCCAAAACTCATCAGAGAGGGCTTGGTTAATGGTGGTGGGTTCAGACATAGAGATAAAGGCAGAGTGGTTCACCTCCTTCCTAAGTCCATGTCTAGTCTTAACTCCACTAGAAAGGTCTCCTAAGTCAAATCCTTGGGGTGACTAGTAGAGTATCTCCAATCTCTAGGCAAAGTGTGTGAAGTTTCTCCCCTTTCATCAAAAGTTTCTATTCCTTGGGAGACTCCTTCTACTCCTCCATTGTTTAGGTGCTCACTCCCCTTCCCCAAATTTTCTACTCCACTTGTAATCTCTCCAACATCATCATCATCTACTCCATTTTCTTATGATCAGACTCATCAAAAACTACATGGGTTGTCTCTTCCACCATCAAGGTTCTCTTGTTAAACACTCTAAAAGATTTCCCAACACTAGAATATCCCAAGAATACTCCTTCATCAGATTTAGGATCAAATTTTCCCAAGTGAGACTTTCCATTATTGTGAATGAAAACCTTACAACCAAAGACATGAAGGTGGGAAAGATTGGGTGTCCTACCCTTAAGGATCTCATAGGGTGTCTTTTCTAATTTGACTCTAACATTCACCCTATTCAACACATAACATGCAGTGTTAACCGCTTAAGCCCAAAAGTATTTTGGAAGTGAATACTCAGCAAGCATGGCTCTAGCGGCTTCCACCAAGGTCCGGTTCTTCCTTTCAGCTACTCCATTCTGCTGAGGAGTCCTAGGAGCTGAAAAATTGTGGCTAATCCCCTTCTCCTCACAAAAATCTCCAAATCTCTCATTTTCAAACTCTCCCCCATGATCACTATGGATGGTCAAAATCTCACACCCTAGCTTCTTCTGAATCCAAGTAGAAAAAGTTTTAAACTCCTCAAAAGACTCATTTTTATGAGAAAGAAATCTAGTCCAAGTGAACCTAGAGTAGTCATCAACAATCACAAAACCATAGACTTTCCCTCCCAAACTTGCTATGCTAATGGGTCCAAACCAATCCATGTGAAGGACTTCTAAAGGTCTAGAGGTGCTAATGTCCTTTATGGGGTGAAATGAAGAGTGAATTTGCTTTCCTAATTGACAGGCATCACAAAGGTGGTCTTTTGTAAACTTAAGTTTGGGGACACCTCTAACTAGGTCCTTTTGGGTCACTTTCCTAAGGGTTTTCATACTTGCATGACAATGCCTCCTGTGCCACAACCAAGAATCATCAATGACAGTTTTTAAGCAAAAAGAAGCAGCACATTCAATGCTATTTAAATCAAGCATATAGACGTTGTTTACCCTTTTTTCCTGCAAAATGGTGTTGTTACTTAAACTTACAATGCATGAATTTGTGAAGAATTGTACGATGAAGCCTTTGTCACAGAATTGACTGATGCTGAGCAAGTTGTGCTTCAATCCATCTACAAGCAAAACATTTTCAATCATAAGGTTCTTGGAATTTCCGATTATACCTGCTCCTACCACTTTCCTGGTGGTGTTGTCTCCAAGAGTAACCTTGCCTCCAGTCCTGTATTCTAGTACAACAAACTGGCTAGCATCACCAGTCATATGTCGAGAGCATCCACTGTCCAGGTACCACATACTCTCACGAGGTCTTTTGTGAGAGACTTCCTGCAAAATTATCAGATGTTAGTTTTAGGAACCCAAGCAGGTTTGGGTTCCTTCTTATGAAGAGAAGAATGCAATGCATGTGTGGTATGCTGTGGATTATGCATCTTAGGTCTCCACACCCAATGTGAACTATGATGAATTGTGCAAGTGTGTGAGATATGTCCTAGCATGCCACAAGAAAAACATCTAACTCCAGGAAAGGGATTTCTTAAGTGATTTGAGTTATAATGCCTCTCTCTAGGTTTTGGCAATTGATTAAAGATAGAAGTCATCCTAGATTTCTTACATGCTTCTAAATCATTTTGAATCTTCAAGTTTGTGTTTTCTAAAACTTCATTTTCAATCCTCAAATCTTTTTCTATTTCTTTTGACTTTTTAAAATCAGATTCAAGAGATGTGTGTGATATTTTCAATGCATCATGCTCTTCTACTAACTTACCATGATTTTTATTTAACTCATCAAATTCATCAAGTAAAGTCATGTGATTTGAATCAATTGTTTGATGGTCTTTAATCAAAATTTCATGCTCTTTTTGTAGATTTAAGAATTCTAATTTCAAGCTAGCATGAGTTTTCTTTAATTTCCTATATGATGCATGGATTTTTTCTGAAACTTCAAGAAGTTGATCGTATGAAAGTTCACATACCTCTTCTTGATCACTTTGATCTTTTCCCATGAAACACAAGTTTGTAGTTTCTTCCTCTGGTTCAGTCTCAGAAGAATCAGTACCAGATTCTGCCCAAAAGCTCCTTTGGTTTTTCTTCTTGTCCTTCCTAGACTTTGCTTTCTCATCACCTTTTCCTTTGCTTGATTGATCTTGAAGTGTAGGACAATCGGCTCTTACATGTCCCGGTTTCCTGCATTCAAAACAAACAACATCAGAAGATCCTTTAGTATGTTTATGATCCTACCTTTTCTCCAATTTTGATGATGCTTTTGTTTCTTCCTTAGAAAGCTTTTGAATTGCCTTGTGATGAAGGCAACTCCATCGCTTTCAGACCCGGAAGATTCAGAATCCGATTTGTGTGCCTTCAATGCAATGGTTTTCTCCTTTTTCTTCTCACCTGCATCAAGATTTCTTTGATTCACCCCTTGCTCGTAAGCAATGAGTGAGCCAAGCAAGTTATCAATAGAATAGGTGTTTAAATCTTTAGATTCAGTGATTGTAGTAATTTTTGCATCATAAGAAGAAGGCAAGCATCTCAAAATCTTGTTAACTTTTTCATAGTTCGAAAGTTCTTTTCCTAGTGCATGCAATGAAGTAGCAATCTGAGTAAACCTAGTGTACATGTCAGAAATCGATTCATGAGGTTTCATACGAAAAAGTTCGTAGTCATGCAAGAGAATGTTTAAACGGGATTGTTTAACTTCATTAGTGCCTTCATAAGTAATGCACAATTTATCCCAAATTTCTTTACCAGTCTTGCAAGTTGAAACACGCATGTAATCCTCAGATTTTAAAGCACAGAAAAAACAATTCAAACATTTCGCATTTAGTTAAGCTAAATCTCGTTCATCAAAAGTCCATTCGGTAAAAGCAACTTCAGTTTTAAAACTGTTAATTTCACGAGAAGGTGGAGAATAACCTTCTTGAATAAGCATCCACATGCGATAATAAGTAGATTATAGAAAAGTTGACATGCGAGTTTTCCAAAAATCAAAAGGTAGGTTATCAAACAGAGGAGGTCGGGTAATAGAATACCCTTCCGTAGTGTTGCGATTCCCAAAGTTAGACATGGATCAAATTCAAAAAGTTTTTAAACTTTAACTTTCGAATCAAGCTCTGATACCACTTGAAAGTTCGATGGGGATGTTAAGCCCTATGAACTTAGTCCCAAAACTAACCAAGAGGGGGGGTGAATTGGTATTTTAAAAACTTCTTTTTAAAACAAGGAAATAAAATCATGTAAACCAAATCACACCACGAAAATAATGCGGAATTTAAACGTGCGGAAGCAAGAAAAAGAACACAGAAATTTATAGTGGTTCGGTCGACTCGACCTACGTCCACTCCTTGGAGGCACCCTCCAAGTATTGCACTACACAAAAAGTGACTCTCCTTTAGCCCCCACGGCTAGGTGGAGAAACCCTCACAAGAACCTCCTTTTAGCCACCCCGGCAAGGCAGAGAACCTATCTCCTTTTGCTTCCTCCTGAAGCTGGCAGAGAACCAGAACCAAAAGCAACACTCCTTACCTCTACCGACCCTTCCACGGATGAGAAACTCTAGACGAAGACGACGCAGAGAGATCCTTGAAGCAACCCTTGTGAAACCCCTCACAAGCTCCCCCTCACAAGCTCCCCCTCACAAGATCCTCTCTCTCTCTTCTCTCTCTCTTTCTCTCCTCAAGGCCTTCTTAGGTCAAGGCAGCAGCCAAAGATCTTGAAAAACGTTGAACAAGAGCTCTTTAAATAGAAGAGCTTCAAAAGAGCTCATTAATTGCAAGTTGCCGACTTTATCGTCCAGGCCGATCTGGACATCGGCCTGGCCGATCAGTACAAATCAATGAAGATCGGCCAGAGCATAGCCCTGGATGCAAAACTGGACGATTAAAAATTAGCTTGATCGTCCAGGCCGATCTCACGATCGTCCTGGCCGATCAGTTTAAATCAGAGAAAAATCGTCCTAACAATAGCCCTGAATACGAGCTGTCCGATATTGATCGTCCTGAAGTAACTTAAGGTTTTTGACTAGATCGGCCTGGCCGTTCCTGCGATCGTCCAGGACGATATGATCGTATCAATCATCCTTAATTACTTCCTTGATTTCCTGAACAATTATGGCATAATTTGTGAATATCGTCCAGGCCGATCAGAGGATCGTCCTAACCGATAATTTAAAGATACAGTATACCATACTTGTCTATGGCGGCTACTTCTTTCTGTTTTGAGCTTATCGTCCTGGCCGATACACGTATCGTTCAGGACGATCTGTTAACGTAGGCTGCCTTAATTAAGAATCCTTAATTAGACTTTCTGTTTTAAGCGGATCGTCCAGGCCGATCAAAGAAATCGTCCTGGCCGATATGAGTAAAACCAGAATTTCTAAGTCTCTCAAGTGTGTGTGTGAAGGGTTACAAAGCATCAGTCTTTTTGACTATTATAAGAGGACTCAAAAGGTAAAAAACAAAAGTACAGACTGACTCAACCCTAAACCTACGCATTTCTGAACTTGGCTCCTTTTTGATTATCCGATCGTCGATTCCTGAAAAGTTAGAAGCAACAAACTGTCCAAGAAAAGCAGTGTTTGTTAATCATCAAAACATATAACATGAAAAATAGATTTGCAACAATTTATGATGTTAAAACTGAAGTTGCTTTTACCGAATAGACTTTCGATGAACATGATTTAGCTCAATTGAATACAATATGTTTTAACTGCTTTTTTTATGCTTTAAAATCTGAGGATTACATACGTGTCTCCACTTGCAAAACTGGCAAAGAGATTTGGGATAAATTGTGCATCACCTATGAAGGTACTAATGAAGTTAAACAATCCCGTTTAAACATTCTCTTGCATGACTATGAACTTTTTCGTATGAAACCACATGAATCGATTTCTGACATGTATACAAAATTTACACAGATAGTTACTTCACTGCATGCACTAGGAAAAAAACTTTCAAACTATAAAAAGTTAACAAGATTTTGAGATGCTTGCCTTCGTCTTATGATGCTAAAATCACTGCAATCACTGAATCTAAGGATTTAAACACCTATTCTATTGATAACTTACTTGGCTCACTCATTGCTTACGAGCAAGGGGTGAATCAAAGAAATCTTGATGCAGGAGAGAAGAAAAAGGAGAAAACAATTGCACTGACGGTGCACAAATCGGATTCTAAATCTTTCGGGTCTGAAAGTGATGAAGTTGCCTTCATCATAAGAAAATTTAAAAGCTTTCTAAGGAAGAAAAAAAAGCATCATCAAAGTTGGAGAAAAGGTAAGGATCATAAACATGTTAAAGGATCTTCTGATGTTGTTTTTTTTGAATGCAGGAAGCCTGGACAAGTGAGAACTGATTGCCCTACTCTTAAAGATCACTCAAGCAAAGGAAAAAGTGAGGAGAAACCTAAGCAAAGGAAGGACAAGATGAGAGTACAAAAAGTATTTTGGGTGGATTCAGCATCGAATTCATCAGAGATAGAACCAGAAGATGAGACATCAAAATTGTGCTTGATGGCAAACAACAATCCTGATCAAGAAGAGATATGTGAACTTTCCTACGATCAACTTCTTGAAGTTTCAAAAAACAATTCATGCATCATATAGGAAATTAAAGAAAACACATGCTAGCTTGAAATTAGAATTTTTAAATCTACAAAAAGAGCATGAAATTTTGATTAAAGACCATCAAATAATTGATTAAAATCATATGACTTTACTTGATGAATTTGATGAGTTAAATAAAAATCATTGTGAGTTTGTTGAAAAGCTTGATGCATTAAAAGTCTCACACACATCACTTGAATCTGATTTTAAGAAATCTAAGGAGATAGAGAAAAATTTGAGGATTGAAAATGAAGTTTTAAAAAGCACTAGTTTGAAGATTCAAAATGATTTAGAAACATGTGAGAAAACAAAGATGACATCTACTTTTGATCAATTGCCAAAACCTAGGAAGAGGCATTATAACTCAAACCACATAAGAAATCCCTTTCCTGAAATTAGATATTTTTTATGTGGCATGCTATGACACATCTCACACACTTGCACGATTCACCATAGTACACTTTGGGTGTGGAGACCTAAGGTGCATGATCCACAGCATACCACACATGCATTGCATTCTTCTCTTCATAAGAAGGAACCCAAACCTGCTTGGGTTCCTAAATCTAATATTTGGTAATTTTGTAGGAGGGCTCTCATAAAAGACCTCGTGAGAGTATGTGGTACCTGGACAGTGGATGCTCTCGACATATGACTGGTGATGCCAGCCAGTTTGTTGTACTAGAGTCCAGGACTGGAGGCAAGGTTACTCTTGGAGACAACACCACCAAGAAGGTGGTAGGAGCAGGTATAATCAGTAATTCCAAGAACCTTATGATTGAAAATGTTTTGCTTGTAAATGGATTGAAGCACAACTTGCTCAGCATCAGTTAATTCTGTGACAAAGGCTTCATCGTGCTATTCTTTGCAAACTCATGCATTGTAAGTTTAAGTAACTACACTATTTTACAGGGAAAGAGGATCAACAACGTTTACATGCTTGATTTAAATAACATTGAAGGTGCTGATTCTTTTTTCTTAAAAACTATGATAGATGATTCTTGGTTGTGGCACAGGAGGCTTTGTCGTGCAAGTATGAAAACCCTTAGGAAAGTAACCCAAAAGGACCTAGTTAGAGGTGTCCCCAAACTTATGTTTTCAAAAGACCACCTTTGTGATGCCTGTCAACTAGGAAAGCAAGTCCACTCCACTTTTCACCCCATTAAGGACATTAGCACCTCTAGACCTCTAGAAGTCCTTCACATTGATTTGTTTGGACCCATTAGCACTGTCAGCCTGGGAGGGAAAGTCTATGGTTTTGTGATTGTTGATGACTACTCGAGGTTCAGTTGGACTAGATTTCTTTCACATAAAAATGAGTCTTTTGAGGAGTTTAAAATATTTTCTACTTGGATTCAAAAAACGCTAGGTAGTGAGATTTTGACCATCCATAGTGATCATGTGGGAGAGTTTGAAAATGAAAGATTTGGAGTTTTTTGTGAGAATAAGGGGATTAGCCACAATTTTTAGCCCCTAGGACCCCTCAGCAGAACATGATAGTTGAAAGGAAGAACTGGACCTTGGTAGAAGCCGCTAGAGCCATGCTTGCTGAGTATTCACTTCCAAATACTTTTGGGCTGAAGCGGTTAACACAGCTTGTTATGTGTTGAATAGGGTGAATGTTAGAGCCAAATTAGAGAAGACACCCTATGAGATCCTTAAGGGTAGGACTCCCAATCTTTCTCACCTTCATGTATTTGGTTGTAAGATTTTCATTCACAATAATGGGAAGTCTCACTTGGGAAAATTTGATCCTAAAACTAATGAAGGAGTATTTTTGGGATATTCTAGTGTTGGGAAGTCGTTTAGGGTGTTTAACAAAAGAACTTTGATGGTGAAAGAGACAACCCATGTAGTTTTTGATGAGTCTGATTCTAAGAAAAATGGAGTAGAAGATGATGATGTTGGAGAGATTAGAAGTGGGGTAGAAAATTTGGGGAAGGGGAGTGAGCACCTAAGTAATGAAGGAGTAGAAGAAGTCACCCAAGGAGTAGAAAATGTTATGAAAGGGGAGAAACTTCACACACTTTGCCTAGAGATTGGAGATACTCTACAAGTCACCCCAAGGATTTGATCTTAGGAGACCCTTCTAGTAGAGTTAAGACTAGACATGGACTTAGGAAGGAGGTGAACCACTCTGCCTTTATCTCTATGACTGAACCCACCACCATTAACAAGCTCTTTCTGATGAGTTTTGGATTTTAGCAATGCAAAAAGAATTGAATCAATTTGTTAGGAATGATGTTTAGGAACTTGTGGAAAGACCTAAGGGACAAAGCGTAGTTGGGACAAAGTGGGTCTTTAAGAACAAGGTGAATGATTCAGGAGTGGTGGTAAGGAATAAAGCAAGATTGGTGGCTAAGGGGTACAATCAAATAGATGGGATAGACTTTGAGGAGACTTTTGCCCCTGTAGCTAGATTGGAAGCCATTAGAGTGCTATTAGCCTTTGTCTGTTATAAAAGATTTAAGCTTTTTCAAATGGATGTCAAGAGTGCCTTTTTAAATGGGGAAATAAAAGAAGATGTTTTTGTAGAATAACCTCCAGGTTTTGAGAGTTCTCAATGTCCAAATCATGTGTTTAAATTAAAAAAGGCTTTGTATGGTTTAAAGTAGACACCTAGAGCTTGGTATGAGAGGCTTAGTACATTCTTACTAGAGAGGGAGTTTGTCAAGGGGAGCATAGACACCACCCTTTTTCTTAGAAGAGTTGGAGATGATTTACTCATTGTTCAGATTTATGTTGATGATATACTCTTTAGATCTTCTAATAAAAAATTGTGTGATAATTTTTCTAAAATAATGAGTAGAGAGTTTGAGATGAGTTTGATAGGAGAGTTGTCCTACTTTTTTGGGTTTAGCATAAAATAATTGGAGGATGAAACTTTTCTAAATCAAACAAAATACATAAATGATATTTTGAAGAAATATGAGAAGGACAAAACCAAGCCAATTAACACTCCCATGACTTCTAGTGCTCCATTGGATAAGGACCCAAGTGGTAAGTCTGTTGATCAGAAGAAGTATAGAGGCATGATTGGACCTTTACTTTACTTGACTGCGAGCCGACCTGATATCATGTTTAGTGTTTGCCTTTGTGCTAGATTTCAAGCTGACCCTAAGGAATCCCACATGACTGCTGTTAAGAGAATTTTTAAATACCTTTTGGGGACACAAGGCTTAGGGATTTGGTACCCTAGACACATCACTTCTTTTGAGATTATTAGTTTTTCTGACTCTGATTTTGCAGGATGCAAGGTGGATAGAAAAAGCACTTCTAGAACTTGTCAATTCATTGGATAATCTTTGGTCTCTTGGTCTAGTAGGAAGCAAAACTCTGTTGCACTTTCCACTGCTGAAGCTGAGTACATTGCTCTTGGAAGTTGTGTGGCACAAGTCCTTTGGTTGAAACAACATGTATTGGATTTAAGATTACATGTAAGCACCATCTCAATCTTTTATGACAACACTAGTGCCATATGCATCTCCAAGAATCCTATCCAACATTTAAGGACTAAACACATTGACATTAGACATCACTTTATTAGAGATCATGTGACTAAGGGAGACATTGAGTTACACCATGTGACAACTGAAAACCAACTGGCAGACATCTTTACTAAACCACTGGCTTTCGACACTTTCAGTTCCTTAAGGACCAGATTGGGTGTGATTGACATAAATGCATGAAACTTTTAGCCAGTTTCTTTTACTTTTTGTTTTCTTTTTATTTTATGTTGTTTTGACTTTTTAGTGTGTTTTATTTTGTCTCTTTTTACTTAGTTTTCAAAATCATCGCTGATATGGTATTATATTCCTTATCCTTGTTTTTTGAAAATTTATAGTCAATGTGTTTTCATCTACTTAATCTCTTAGATGGTAGGAATATTTTGTGATTGTGTCTCTTTCTCTAACCTATTTTAGTGGCATAGTTTTCTTTTCTAATCAAAAGTCTATCTCAAATTAAAAGATTGTGTATGAAATTAAGATTTTTTCTTAAGCTTGCTTAAGTAAATCTATCTTGTATTTATAATGATTAAAGTCTTTTTGTCACATCAAGATCCCTCGTTACTCTTGTCTTTGATTATTAATCCTGCTTGTGGTAATTCTTCCTTATGTTAGAGAGAGAGTTCCTATTCTCTAATATCTGAGAAGATATATTCACAACTAAGATTTTTTAAAGGATTATAAAAGAGAATCTAGCTTGCAAAAAAAAAAAAATTGGCCAATGATGCCAACAAAAAAAGCACAAAGACGCCAAAAATTGAAAAATCTATAAAAAGATGCGCAAAGCCCCACTAAATTGATAAGAGGCATAAAATGAGCGAACTCAAAAGCATGCTATTCTCCCTTTTTAAATCTTTTAGAACTTAGAATTTTTGGTTCTCAAAGGCTTGATCTCGATTATCTTGCGATCGTGACAAATTTACCTTACTTCATTATTTTATAAAGATTTTTTTTCTTAAGACAAGTGATGGGTGGATTCTTTTTCTCATATCCAATTAATTATTTGAATTAGGTCATTGATTTCAAAAGACGATTCTACCCTAATAAAACGTTTGAGCTAAGGGTAAACCATGAACGGATATTCTACTATTCTATGGATTAATGAGATTGGTAACTCATTAACTCATAAGTTTTTTAAATCAATCACATGGAATACTATATCATTTTCATGCCTTGGTTAAAAAAAAATTTATTTGCTATTTATCTTTTGTTCCCTCCTTATTGATATGTAAAAAGGGGGAGAAATTTATGAGGTTCCTTTTTTGTCGAACCTGAACTTTTACTACTGTTTATTTTTGTAGTGTTTTGCCATCATCAAAAAGGGGGAGATTGTTGCAAATCTATTTTCATGGCTTATTTTTTTATGACTGACAAACACTATTTTTTTTGGATTGCTTGTTGCTTCTAATGTTTTAGGAATCGAAGATCGGACGAACAAGACGAATCCAATTCAGGATTACGTAGGTTTAGGGTTGAGTTAGTCTGTACTTTTGTTTTTTACTTTTTGAGTCTACTTGTAATGGTCAAAGAGACTGATGCTAAGTAACCCTTCACACACATACTTGAGAGACTTAGAATTTCTATTTTTACTCATATCGGACAGGACATTTTTTCTATCGGCCTGGACGATCAGGCTTAAAACAGAAAGTCTAAATAAGGAGTCTTAATTAAGGCAGCCGTCATTAACATATCGGCCTGGATGATATTCTCAAAACAAAAAGTAGTTGCCGCCATAGATAATTAAGGTATACTGTATTTTTAAATTGTCGGCCAGGATGATCCTGTATCGGTCTGGACGATATTCACAAATTATGCCTTAATTGATCAGAAAATCAAGGGATTAATTAAGAATGATTGATACGTTCATATCAACTTGGACTATTGCAGGATCGGCCAGGACGATCCAGTCAAAAACCCTAAGTTACTTGAGGACGATTAAAATCGGCCAGCTCATATCCAGGGCTATTCTCAGGACGATTTTCCTCTGATTTTAACTGATCGGCCAGGACGATTGTGAGATCAGCCTGGACGATCAAGCTAATTTCAATCGTCCAGGAGTGTATCCAGGGCGATGCTCTGGCCGATCTTCTTTAATTTATACTGATCGGCCAGGTCGAAGTCCATATCGGCCTGGTCGATAAAGTCGGCAACTTGCAATTAATGAGCTCCTTTGAAGCTCTTCTATTTAAGAGCTCTTGTTCAATGTTTTTCAAGACCTTTGGCTGCTGCCTTGACCTGAGAAGACCTTGAGGAGAGAAAGAGAGAGAGGGAGAGAGAGAGAGGATCTTGTGAGGGGGGGCTTGTGAGGGGATTCACAAGGGTTGCTTCAAGGATCGCTCTGCTTGTTCTTCGTCAAGAGTTTCTCATCCGTGGAAGGGTAGGTAGAGGTAAGGAGTTAGCTTTTGGTTGTGGTTCTCTGCTAGCTTCAGGAGGAAGAAAAAGGAGGTAGGTTCTCTGCCTTGCCGGGATGGAAAAAATGAGATTCTTGTGAGGGCTTCTCCGCCTAGCCGTGGGGGATAAAGAAGAGTCATGTTTTGTAGTGCAATACTTGGAGGGTGCCTCCAAGGAGTGGACGTAGGTCGAGTTGAGCGAACCACTATAAATTCCTGTGTTCTTGATTTCTTTCTTTCACACTTTTATTTCCGCATTTATTTTTGTGGTCTGATTTTGGTTTGAGATTTTCACTCTTAGAAAAAAGAAATTTTTTAATTACCAATTCACCCCCCCCCCCTCTTGGTTAGATTGGGCCAGTTCTATAGGGCTTAACATCCCTAGCGAACTTTCAACTCTTCCTAGTGTTGGCAGAGAACCCTTCATCCTTTCACACTCTCCTAGTATGGGAAGAGAACCCTTCATCCTTTCACACTCTCCTAATATGGGCAGAGAACCCTTCGTCCTTTCACACTTTCCAAGTGTCGGTAGAGAACCGGATCTCCTTGAAAGATCTCTTCCCAAGAAATCTAGAAGAAAGAAAGAAAAGAGTGAAGTAATCACAAATCACATGTAGGAAATCTTACCTTTGAACACCATGCAAAGCCTTCATGCTCCAGTGGTAGAAATCCTTCTTTGAATGCTTTCTCTCACTCTCTCCTTTACTCTTCTTCCAATAGGCACGAAGAACAATGAGCAAAAAGATTGGGTGGCAGTCTAATTTGAACAATGTATACAAAAGACAAGAAAAACTGCCAAAAAACTGCAAGTTTTCAATTCTGTACGCAGTGGATCGTCCCGTACGATCGTGGATCGTCCTGGACGATTTTACTTAAAGTGTCAGAAACGATCCTAATATATATTGATACGAACTATGTTCGTACACGCTCATCGTCCCGTATGAACTATATTCGTCCGATACTAAACGGTTATTACATAGGTCGGTTCCAAAAATTCTACAGGACGTAACCAACTGACGCAAGTTGGTTCAGTTTGTCTTGGGACGAACAGGTTTCGTCCTGGGATGATGTTATACAGAGAGTTTTGTCCAGGGAAGAAAATTTATTTCCTCTTGTATGATTTCATACAGAGAGCTTTGTACAGGGATGAAAATTTATTTTTTCCTGTACGATTTCATACAAAGAGCTTCGTCCCGGTACAAACAATATTTTTGTCTGGACGAATAGTGCAAGGTGAGAATCCCGAGAGGTTCATCCCGGGACAAATATTAAATTCATCCTGGACAATTAGAACTTAGAAAATTTTCAACCCGCTTGTTCGATTCATTGCTCTTTCGAGGGGTTAATTGACATGATCGTCCCGTACGAACCAGGTTCGTCCCGTACGATCAGTTTACAAAAATTATCTCCCAAGTGTGTGTGTTGTGATTTTTCACTCAATTACAATCACTCACTCTCATTTAAAAACTTATAATTTACAAATGAATAATTTGAAGTCTTCATTGCTTGGAGTTGATTTTCCTGAAATAATAGTACACACTAGAGCAAAAAACAAATATTCTAAAAAGTGTTAGGAGATATATAAAACAATAATATTTGAAATCATCAAAACAATATAAGATGCAAGAATTTAAAACATACAAATACAAATAGCATCTCTCTCTACAATCTCCCCCTTTTTGATGATGGCAAAATAATTATTGTTTGTATGATTTCAAGTTCTAAGAATCTTCTAAACTCCCCCTGAATTGATAAACTCATGAAAATAAGGAGGCATTTGAATTACTTAAAAAAAAATTTATTTTTCAAAATTTTTATACAACACAAAAAAAAAAAACAAAACAAAAAAACAAACACACATACGAAAATCAAACACTACGAAAACATACGCAACAAACAATTTGATACCACTACGAAAACATACGCAACAAACAATTTCTCCCCCTTTTTTACAACATCAAAAAGTGAGGAAGAAAAGAATGTTAAAAATGTAAGCAGAAGTATGAAATTAATTTGATATTTTAATTGAAAGTGATTGAAATAAGGTATACAAATAAAATCAAAACATTAGAAAAATATAAGATTTCATATAATTTAAGAAGTGATATAACATAGAGAATAAAAAGAATTTATCAAAGGCATGTGTCAATTTAGACATGAAGATAAAGAAAATCATTGCACTAAGGATGAATAAAAAATTTTATATTTCAAATTTCAATATAAATTATAAATGAATATTAGATCAATTTGAATTAAGAGATTAAAAGAGTCTGGAAAGAAGTAATTACCACATGTGGCGCTTTGCGCATCTTTTTCAATTTTTATGGCACATTTTTGTACATCTTTTTCAATTTTTATGGCACATTTTTTGTGCATCTTTTTACTTTGGGCTTATTTTGTGCCTCTTTTTGTCATTGCAAATTTTTTGCACATTCCTTTTAATTTTTGAACATTTATACAATTTTTCAAAGGTAATTGAATTCTTTCCAAAATCTATAATCTAAAATTTCAAATTTTTCTAAGTGCATAAATACTAATTGAAAAGAGAAATACAAAATAAGAAAACATCTAAATTGCAATAATAATATTAAAGATAATGTAGTCTAAATAAGAGAGATGGAATTGAAAATTCTAATAATATCAATTTATAAGCATTTCTTAAATTTAGAAAAATTATATTTTCTAATGAAATTAATTTTAATTTACAATTAAATAAAGCACTATTAAGATTAAAAAAAAATGAATATCATAAAGTCTAACACATTTCTAAAACATTAAATGACAAAACATTGAAACATATATTGATATCGAATGAATCTATTACAATTTGAAGTTCAAGATATCAATACTAATAACACAACTAAGAGAAGGAAAATACAACAATCTAAAGGAAATTACTAACACATGAACTACAACGAAACATAGAATAAATACTGAACAAACACTAAACAAATCATTCAGATGGACCCTGATCTGGAGGAGGAGGAGGTGGTGTTGCACCAAAGAAGTTGAAGTAACTACTCATCATAAACATGTTGGAATTAATGGCATTTATCTGATCACACATAAATCCCATGTCCTGATTGTGCTGAATATCTTGCTGCTTCAAGTGAGTTTCAATTTGATCAAACCTTTGATCAAAATGAGCCTCTAAATTATCAAATCTTTTAACCAAATCTTGATAATTTGGTCCAGCAGCATGTGAAGGTTAAGTTTCTTCTTCTGTTTCACTCAGAACTACATGAGTTTTGCTGGGCTCGTCCTTATTGAAGATAGCCCTAAAGGATGCGTCGTTGTAGTAAAGTGGTTCTTTAAAGTCTTGTTCTAGATGAATTAAATTAAACTTCTTTTCCAAAATGTAGGCAATCAGATGTCATAAAGCTATGTTCTTCTTTCTTTTATGATCAACATGACAAATTTCAGAGAGACCATAAATGTAGTCAATTAGGAGTTGGGCCTCATCTATAGGTTGTCTAGTCATAATCAAGTAGGTAACAGTAGAAAGAAGAGGAGTGATGTTGACTCTATCACCAGCTTTAGGTATAATGGAAGTTCTTAATACATGCTAGAAGATACGGGCATCACGCACTAAGGTTGAAACTTTAGGCAAATGATCCTTAATTCTCCTATCTCTAATCACACGATTAACTTCAGTCCAATCAAAACTTGTGGTGGTTAAAGTGTGTGCTCTTAAGCCTTCAGTCCTTAAGTTTATGAAGATACCAAAGTCAGTCTTGGTGATTTCAATTTTCTTTTTGACAACAAAAGAACTGATGACAGAATGGTCAGAGTTGAATGACATATTTGCTAGAAAATAGTGAAAGATTTCTCTATTATAGAAATGTACTAAAGTAAGGATCATACCAAATTGAGTAGAGGTAAAAAAGTGCATTACCTTAAAGGTGAATTGATTCTATAGGAGAACTCTAGATGGGGTGATATTTGCAGACAAAAACCTAACAAAAGATTCTTTATTGGCTCTAGAAAGGAAGTTTTCAGATGTATTTCTGGGAGGACTCTTAGTCAAAGACTTTTGGCGCTTACTAGAACTTGCCATTTGAAAGATCTCGAGAGAAGAAAGGTTTGAAAGAGATGTGTGAAAGTGACTGTTCAGTAAAAACTGCCATTAATTTAAAGAAGAACCTCTGTTCGTACCAAACAAAATTTTCGTTCGTCCCGTACGAAAATATTTTATATGGACGAACGAATGAGTTTAAAAAATAACGGCTTTTCGTAAACACATAATTTTTGAAGCATCCTTTTGTATAGACTTTTGACCAAGACGATCATACAGACAAATACGTATTCATACGGATGATCAGAAATTTAACTCATTTTAATGGCAGTTGAAAACCATCCCCCGCCATGAACCGACATGTGTTCGTCTGGACGAACCAAAGGTTCGTACGGACGAAGTTCATAATAAAAACTGTCTTATCCATTCAACTGCTGCATTCAATCATCCCGTTGTTTGAAAAATATTTCATCCCAGACGATCGTGATGATCGTACAGACGAACTACATTAAAAACTGCTCTTAAGACGGTTCGAAATCACGCAGTTTGTCATTTTACACACATTGTTCCGTACAAAAAATTTTCATCCCAGATGATGATGACCACTAATTTTCATTTTCACACTCAAAACAAAAATGAATAAAAATAAACAAGATACATTTAAATACACACCAAAAATAAACAAAATAACAAAACAGAACAAAACAATGAACACAAAAACAAAAACAAAATATCAATTTTGCAGAAAAAACATTTTTATCTAAGCATTTAAATCAATCACTCCAAGCCTAGTTCTTAATATACTAAAAGTATCAAATGCTAAAGGTTTTGTAAAAATATCTGCAAGATGATTTTCTGTTGAAACATGGTTAAGTTCAATTTCTCCCTTTGATACATGATCCCTTATGAAATGATGTCTTATGTCAATGTGTTTGGTTCTTGAATGTTGAATAGGAATTTTTGAAATGCAAATAGTACTAGTATTATCAAAATAAATTGGTATAGTGCCTATAGTTAATCTTAAATCAATCAACTGTTATTTTAACCAAAGTACTTGTGCCACACAACTTCCTAGTGTAATGTATTCTGCTTCTGTAGTAGATAGGGCCACTGAATTTTCTACTAGACCATGAAACTAATGAATTTTTAATGAATTGACATGTTCCAGAAGTGCTTTTCTTATCCACTCTACAGCCTGCAAAATCAAAGTCTGAATAACATAATTTCAAATGAAGAGATAAACTTTGGATACCAAATTCCTAGGTTCTGAGTTCATAGTAAGTATCTTAAAATCCTTTTCACTGCAGTCAAATGTGATTCTTTTGGATCAGATTGAAATCTAGCACACAAGAATGTACTAAACATGATATCTGGTCTGCTAGCAGTCAAGTAAAGTAAAGATCCAATAATCCCTTTAAATTTCTTTTGATCAACATATTTTCCCTTAAGGTCCTTGTCGAACTGAACTGAGGAACTCATTGGTGTACTAACAGGATTAGCATTGTCCATTTCATATTTTTTGAGGATGTCCTTAACATATTTAGTTTGACTAAGAAATGTACCTTCCTCAAGTTGCTTAATGCTAAAGCCTAGAAAGTAATTTAAGTCTCCCATTAGACTCATCTCAAATTCACTACTCATTGTTTTAGAAAAATCATCACAAAGATTTTTATTTGAAGATCCAAAAATGATATCATCCACATAAATTTGAACTATGAGTATATCCATTCCAAATTTCTTTAAAAAGAGAGTTGTATCCACACTTCCTTTTTCAAAAGATCTTTCAAGTAGGAAGGTGTTTTACCTCTCATACCAAGCCCTAGGTGCCTGCTTTAATCCATATAATGCCTTTTTTAATTTGAAAATATGATTTGGGTATTTAGAATTTTCAAAACCTGGAGGTTGTTCTACAAAAACATCATCTTCAATTACCCCATTTAAAAAGGCACTTTTCACATCCATTTGATATAATTTGAATCCTTTAAAACAGGCAAAGGCTAGCAAAACTCTAATTGCTTCAAGTCTAGCTACAGGGGCAAAAGTCTCTTCAAAATCAATCCCTTTAATCTGATTATACCCCTTAGCAACTAATCTATCCTTATTTCTAATGACTACACCTGAGTCATTCATTTTATTTTTGAATACCCACTTAGTTCCAACTATGCTTTGATCTTTTGGCCTTGAAGTTAATTCCCAAACTTTTTTTCTTACAAATTGATTCAACTCTTCTTGCATGGCCAATATCCAAAATTCATCAGAAAGTGCTTGATCAATTTTAGTGGGTACTATAGTTGAAATAAAGGTTGAATGATTGACTTCCTTATTTAATCCACGCCTAGTTCTAACACCCTCACTAGGTTCACTTATAATCAATTCCCTTGGGTGGTTTTTAGAAAATCTCAAATCTCTAGGCAAAGGGTTTTCTATCTCCAAATTCTCTTTCACATTTTCTTCCAAATTTATTTTATCAATCTTTTGGGAGTTATCCTCAATCTCATCTTCAATAACATTTGGCTCTTCCAAATTTCTAGATTCATCAAATACAACATGTGTGGTCTCTTTAATGACCAAAGTTCTTTTGTTCAATATCCTATAAGTTTTTCCAACACTTGAATATCCAACAAAAATTCCTTCATCTGATTTTGGATCAAATTTTTCTAAGGCAGATTTTCCATTATTATGAATAAACACCTTGCAACCAAAAACATGCAAATGTGACAAATTAGGTGTTCTCCCTTTTAGCAACTCATAGGGTGTTTTATTTAAATTGGATCTCACATTCACCCTATTCAGAACATAACATGCAGTGCTAACCGCCTCAGCTCAAAAATATCTAGGAAGTGAGTATTCTGCCAACATTGCTCGGGCGGTTTCTATTAATGTTCTATTTTTCCTTTCAACTACCCCATTTTGCTGAGGGGTTCTGGTTGCAGAAAAATTGGGATCAATTTCTTTCTCTTTATAAAAGTTTTCAAATCTTTCATTCTCAAATTCTCGTCTATGATCACTTTGTATAGAAATAATTTCACACCCTAACTTCCTTTGAATCCAAGTCAAAACATTTCTAAATTCCTCAAATGATTAACTCATATGAAATAGAAATCTAACCCAAGTGAATTTTGAGTAATCATTAATTATAACAAATTCATATACATTCCCTCCTAGACTTACAGTGCCAACTGGTCCAAAAAGATCCATGTGTAAGATTTTCAAAGATTTATTAGTCCTAAGATCCTTATTAAACTGAAAAGAGGAGTTCACTTGCTTACCAAATTGACATGCATCACAAAGGTGGTCCTTATTAAAGTCTAGTTTTGGTATATCTCTTACTAAGTTCTTTTGGGTAATCTTTCTAAGGTTTTTTATGCTAGAATGATAAAGTCTCCTATGTCAAAGCCATGACTCATCAGATACAATTTTTAAACAAAAGGCAGTAGGAGTATGAATGCAATTTAAATCTAGCATATAGACATTATTTACCCTTTTTCCATTCAACACATCTTTACCATTTATGCTTAATATACAACTAGTAGGAAAAAATTTTATGCTATAACCCTTATCACATAGCTGACTTATACTTAACAAATTATGCTTTAAGCCTTCAACAAATAACACATTGTCTATAATTTTTTTTTAAAGTTTACAATCATAACTATTCCAACCACCTTCTTTGTGGTATTATCTCCAAGTGTAACATTGCCTCCACTCCTGGCTTCCAATGTTATGAATTGTGCAGTATCTCCAGTCATATGCTTTGAACATCCGCTGTCCAGGTACCATATGCTCTCACAAGGTTTTGTGTGAGAGCGACACTGCAAAAATATCAAATGTTAGACCTGGGAACCCAAACAAGTTTTGGTTCACCTTTTAGCAATTTATAATCAGATGCATGTATGATATGTCTAAGTTTGTGCATCTTAGGTCTCCACACCAAATGAGATTTTATCTTCAAAGTATAGGTGTGTGTTATATGTCCAACTAATCCACAATTATTACATTTAACATTAGGAAAAGTATTTCTAAGCCTTCTACCATTTGTTTATCTTCTAAAGGATTCTATATATTTAGGATAAAATTTACGATTTGTAAAATCTTCAAGTTTGGGTGGTATCTTATTATCCTCGAGAGCTTTTATTTTCAACTTATAAAATGAATTCATGTCTTCCAAGATTCGATTTATATAATTGATTCGATATGTTTTGCTCTCTAATTCATCCTTAAATTTTTTAAATTCTTTTTCAAGATCAGCATAGGATGATTTTAAAATCTCATTACTTTTATTCAGATCATCATATTCATCAAGTAATTTTAGGAGGTTGTCATCTATTAAAGCAAGATCTTTCCTAAGGATTTCATGTTCTTTCTTAATTTCTTCTAATTCTAAACTTACACTAGCATGCATCTTTTTCATTTTCCTATATGCATCATGCATGTGTTCAGAAACTTCAAACAATTCATCATAACTTAAGTCACATACCTCTTCTTAATCTGATTGATCAAGACTATCTGCCATCAAGCAAAGATTGGTGACCTCTTCTTCCTTTTCAGTCTCTGATGAATCTGAAGCTGAGTCCGCCCCAAAAGTTCTTTGAAACTTTTTCTTGCCATTCTTTACAGTTAGTTTCTCCTCAACCTTCTCCTGTATAGGAGTGGCTTTGAGTTTTGGGCAATCAGTCTTGATATGACCTAGTTTCCTGCATTCATAACAAATCACTTCATTAGAAATCTTACCATTTCTGTTAAACTTACCTCTATTCCATTGCTGGCGTCTCTTCTGCTTTTTCTTCAGAAAGCTTCTGAATTATCTAGTCATTAATACAATATTGTCTTCATCCTTAGGTTGCGAGTGTTCACTCTCGGACTCTTTCACTTTTAGTGCTATATTCTTCTCTTTTCGTGGTTCACCTGCATCAATCTTTCTTTTACTAACCCCTTGCTCGTAAGCAATGAGTGAACCAAGAAGATTGTCAATATAATAAATATTTAGATCTTTAGACTCTGCAATTGTAGTAATTTTAGCATCATAAGCAGTAGGTAAACAACGAAGAATCTTCTTAACCATTTCAGCATTCGTTAATTCCCTACCAAGTGCATGCAAAGAGGTGACAATTTGTGTGAATCTTATGTACATATTAGAAATGGATTCAATTGGTTTCATGCAAAATAATTCATAATAATATAATAAGATATTAAGTCTTGATTGCTTAACCTCATTAGTCCCCTCATAAGTTATACAAAGCCTATCCCATATGTCTTTTCCACTTTTGCAAGTGGAAACCCGCATGTAGTCTTCAGATTTTAAAACATAAAAGAAACTATTTAAATATTTAGCATTTAGTTGTGCTAAGTCACGTTCTTCTATAGTCCAATCTGCAAAAGATGTTCCTACCCTAACTCCATCAACTAATCTAGTTAGTTTTGTATAACCTTCCTGGACTAAGATCCACATACGATAATCAAGTGACTGTAAGAAAGTAGACATGCGTGTTTTCCAAAAATCAAAAGGTATATTATCAAACAGTGGAGGTCTAGTAATAGAGTAACCCTCAGGTATATTTCGGTTTCCAAATGTAGTCATCTACGTTAATCAAAAAGTAGTTTAAACTTATGATTTTGAAACAAAGGTCTGATACCACTTGTTGAGTCTAGTAAATAGGTTGTTAAACTTATATTAATGTCCAAAAGCTACCAAGAGGGGTAGGGGGTGAATTGGTATTTAACAATTTTCCCTCTTTTGATAAATTTAACTGAAATTAAACATTAATGAATTTTTATAAAAAAATTTTCAACCACAATTTTTAAAACACAAAATTAAATGCAGAAAATAAAAAGCAATAAAATAAAAAGGCTCATGATTTATAGTGGTTCGGTCTAAACAAGACCTTCATCCACGCCCCAGAGGCACCCTCTAAGTATTGAACTAATACCAATAGTGTCTCTCCTTTTGCACACACAGCAAGGCGGAGAAGCCTTCACAAACACTCTTTTTACCACTACCCGGTGCGACAGAGAACCCTCGTCCTTTTACGCTTTCCCTAGTATTGGCAGAGAACTATCGTCCTTTCACACTCTCCTAGTATGGGAAGAAAACCCTTCATCCTTTCACACTCTTGTTACAAATCTATTTTCATGTCTTATGTTTTGATGATTGACAAACACTATTTCTCTTGGACTGCTTGTTGCTTCTAACGTTTCAGGAATCGAAGATCGGACGAATAAGACGAAGCCAATTCAGGATTACGTAGGTTTAGGGTTGAGTCAATCTGTATTTTTATTTTTCACTTTTTGAGTCTACTTGTAATGGTCAAAGAGATTGATGCTAAGTAACCCTTCACACACACACTTGAGAGACTTAGAATTTCTATTTTTACTCATATCGATCAGGACGATTTTTTCTATCGGCCTGGACGATCAGGCTTAAAACAAAAAGTCTAAATAAGAAGTCTTAATTAAGGAAGCCTTCATTAACATATCAGCCTGGACGATACGTGTATCGGCCAAGACGATATTCTCAAAACAAAAAGAAGTTGCCGCCATAGACAATTAAGGTATAATGTATTTTTAAATTATCGGCTAGGACGATCCTGTATCGGCCTGGACGATATTCACAAATTATACCTTAATTGATCAAGAAATCAAGGGAGTAATTAAGGATGATTGATACGATCATATCGTCTTGGATGATCGCAGGATCGGCTAGGACGATCCAGTCAAAAACCTTAAGTTACTTCAGAACGATAAAAATCGGCCAGCTCGTATTCTCAAGACGATTTTCCTCTGAATTGAACTGATCGGCCAGGATGATCGTGAGATTGGCCTAGACGATCAAGCCAAATTTCAATCATCCAGGAGTGTATCCAGGGCGATGCTCTGGCCGATCTTCTCTATTTTGTATTGATCGGCCAGGACGATGTCCATATCGGCCTGGATGATAAAGTCGGCAACATGCAATTAATGAGCTCCTTTGAAGATCTTCTATTTAAGAGCACTTGTTCAACATTTTTTAGGACCTTTGGTTGCTGCCTTGACCTGAGAAGACCTTGAGGAGAGAAAGAGAGAGAGGGAGAGAGAGAGGATCTTGTGAGGGGGGGCTTATGAGGGGATTCACAAGGGTTGCTTCAAGGATCGCTCTGCTTGTTCTTCATCTAGAGTTTCTCGTCAGTGGAAGGGTCGGTAGAGGTAAGGAGTTAGCTTTTGGTTGTGGTTCTCTGCCAGCTTCAGGAGGAAGCAAAAGGAGGTAGGTTCTCTGCCTTGCCGGGGTGGCAAAAAGGAGGTTCTTGTGAGGGCTTCTCCGCCTAGCTGTGGGGGCTAAAGGAGAGTCATGTTTTGTAGTGCAATACTTGGAGGGTGCCTCCAAGGAGTGGACGTAGGTCCAGTTGATCGAACCACTAAAAATTCATGTGTTCTTGATTTCTTGCTTCCACACTTTTATTTCCGCATTTATTTTTATTGCGTGATTTTGGTTTGAGATTTTCACTCTTAGTAAAAAGAAATTTTTTAATTACCAATTCACCCCCCCCCCTTGGTTAGCTTGGGCCAGTTCTATAGGGCTTAACATCCCTAGTGAACTTTCAAGTGGTATTAGAGCGGGATTCGAAAATTTAAGTTTGAAAACGTTTTTAATTAGATCCATGGCTAACGTTGGGAATCATAATACTACGAAAAGGTATTCTATTACCTGACCTCCCCTGTTCGATAGCCTACCTTTTGACTTTTAAAAAACCCGCATGTCAATATTTTTACAATCTACTGATTATAGCATGTGGATGCTTATTCAAGAAGGTTATTCTCCACCTTCTCGTGAAATTTATGGTGTTAAAACTGAAGTTGCTTTTACCGAATGGACTTTCGATGAACGTGATTTAGCTCAATTGAATACAATATGTTTTAACTGCTTTTTCTGAGCTTTAAAATCTGAGGATTACATACGTGTATCCACTTGCAAAACTGGCAAAGAGATTTTGGATAAATTGTGCATCACCTATGAAGGTACTAATGAAGTTAAACAATCCCGTTTAAACATTCTCTTGCATGACTACGAACTTTTTCGTATGAAACCTCATGAATCGATTTCTGACATGTATACAAAATTTACTCAAATAGTTACTTCACTGCATGCACTAGGAAAAGAACTTTCAAACTATGAAAAAGTTAACAAGATTTTGAGATGCTTGCCTTCGTCTTATGATGCTAAAATCACTGCAATCACTGAATCTAAGGATTTGAACACATAT
The DNA here is from genome assembly GCA_016618105.1 of Dendrobium huoshanense. NCBI lineage: Eukaryota > Viridiplantae > Streptophyta > Magnoliopsida > Asparagales > Orchidaceae > Dendrobium > Dendrobium huoshanense. Next base: position 57,414,456 of record CM028347.1, on the reverse strand, counting down.
TCTATTGATAACTTACTTGGCTCACTCATTGCTTACGAGCAAGGGGTGAATCAAAGAAATCTTGATGCAGGAGAGAAGAAAAAGGAGAAAACAATTGCACTGACGGTGCATAAATCGGATTCTAAATCTTCCGGGTCTGAAAGTGATGAAGCTGCCTTCATCATAAGGCAATTCAAAAGCTTTCTAAGGAAGAAAAAAAAGAATCATCAAAGTTGGAGAAAAGGTAAGGATAATAAATATGTTAAAGGATCTTCTGATGTTATTTGTTTTGAATACAGGAAGCCTGGACATGTGAGAACTGATTGCCCTACGCTTAAAGATCACTCATGCAAAGGAAAGGGTGAGGAGAAACCTAAGCCAAGGAAGGACAAGATGAGAGTACAAAAAATATTTTGGGCAGATTCGGCATCAGATTCATCAGAGATAGAACCAGAAGATGAGACATCAAAATTGTGCTTGATGGCAAACAACAATCCTGATCAAGAAGAGATATGTGAACTTTCCTATGATCAACTTCTTGAAGTTCAGAAAAAAATTCATGCATCATATAGGAAATTAAAGAAAACACATGCTAGCTTTAAATTAGAATTTTTAAATCTACAAAAAGAGCATGAAATTTTGATTAAAGACCATCAAACAATTGATTAAAATCATATGACTTTACCTGATGAATTTGATGAGTTAAATAAAAATCATTGTGAGTTAGTTGAAAAGCTTGATGAATTAAAAGTCTCACACACATCACTTGAATCTGATTTTAAGAAATCTAAGGAGATAGAGAAAAATTTGAGGATTGAAAATGAAGTTTTAAAAAGTACTAATTTGAAGATTCAAAATGATTTAGAAACATGTGAGAAAACTAAGATGACATCTACTTTTGATTAATTGCCAAAACCTAGGAAGTGGTATTATAACTCAAACCACTTAAGAAATCCCATTCCTGGAATTAGATATTTTTCATGTGGCATGCTAGGACACATCTCACACACTTGCACGATTCACCATAGTACACTTTGGGTGTGGAGACCTAAGGTGCATGATCCACAGCATACCACACATGCATTGCATTCTTCTCTTCATAAGAAGGAACCCAAACCTGCTTGGGTTTCTAAATCTAACATTTGGTAATTTTGTAGGAGGGCTCTCACAAAAGACATCGTGAGAGTATGTGGTACCTGGACAGTGGATGCTCTCGACATATGACTGGTGATGCCAGCCAGTTTGTTGTACTAGAGTCCAGGACTGGAGGCAAGGTTACTCTTGGAGACAACACCACCAAGAAGGTGGTAGGAGCAGGTATAATCAGTAATTCCAAGAACCTTATGATTGAAAATGTTTTGCTTGTAGATGGATTGGAGCACAACTTGCTCAGCATCAGTCAATTTTATGACAAAGGCTTCATCGTGCAATTCTTTGCAAACTCATTCATTGTAAGTTTAAGTTACAATACTATTTTACAGGGAAAGAGGATCAACAACGTTTACATGCTTGATTTAAATAACATTGAATGTGCTGCTTCTTTTTTCTTATAAACTATGATTGATGATTCTTGGTTGTGGCATAGGAGGCTTTATCGTGCAAGTATGAAAACCCTTAGGAAAGTAACCCAAAAGGACCTAGTTAGAGGTGTCCCCAAACTTAAGTTTTTAAAAGACCACCTTTGTGATGCCTGTCAACTAGGAAAGCAAGTCCACTCCACTTTTCATCCCATTAAAGACATTAGCACCTCTAGACCTCTAGAAGTCCTTCACATGGATTTGTTTGGACCCATTAGCACTGTCAGCCTGGGAGGGAAAGTCTATGGTTTTGTGATTGTTGATGACTACTCGAGGTTCACTTGGACTAGATTTCTTTCACATAAAAATGAGTCTTTTGAGGAGTTTAAAACATTTTCTTCTTGGATTCAAAAAATGCTAGGTTATGAGATTTTGACCATCCATAGTGATCATGGGGGAGAGTTTGAAAATGAAAGATTTGGAGTTTTTTGTGAGGACAAGGGGATTATCCACAATTTTTCAGCCCCTAGGACCCCTCAGTAGAACGGGATAGCTGAAAGGAAGAACCAGACCTTGGTAGAAGTCGCTAGAGCCATGCTTGCTGAGTATTCACTTCCAAAATACTTTTGGGCTGAAGCGGTTAACACAGCTTGTTATTTGTTGAATAGGGTGAATGTTAGAGCCAAATTAGAGAAGACACCCTATGAGATCCTTAAGGGTAGGACACCCAATCTTTCCCACCTTCATGTCTTTGGTTGTAAGGTTTTCATTCACAACAATGGGAAGTCTTACTTGGGAAAATTTAATCCTAAAACAAATGAAGGAGTATTCTTGGGATATTCTAGTGTTGGGAAGTCGTTTAGGGTGTTTAACAAAAGAACTTTGATGGTGGAAGAGACAACCCATGTAGTTTTTGATGAGTCTGATTCTAAGAAACACGGAGTAGAAGATGATGATGTTGGAGAGATTAGAAGTGGTGTAGAAAATTTGGGGAAGGGGAGTGAGCAATGAAGGAGTAGAAGAAGTCACCCAAGGAGAAGAAAATTTTTATGAAAGGGGAGAAACTTCACACACTTTGCCTAGAGATTGGAGATACTCTACAAGTCACCCCAAGGATTTGATCTTAGGAGACCCTTCTAGTAGAGTTAAGACTAGACATGGACTTAGGAAGGAGGTGAACCACTCTGTCTTTATCTCTATGACTGAACCCACCACCATTAACATGCCCTTTCTGATGAGTTTTGGATTTTAGAAATGCAAGAAGAATTGAATCAATTTGTTAGGAATGATGTTTGGGAACTTGTGGAAAGACCTAAGGGACAAAGCGTAGTTGGGACAAAGTGGGTCTTTAAGAACAAGGTGAATGATTCAGGAGTGGTGGTAAGAAATAAAGCAAGATTGGTGGCTAAGGGGTACAATCAAATAGAAGGGATAGACTTTGAGGTAGACTTTTGCCCCTGTATCTAGATTGGAAGCCATTAGAGTGCTATTAGTCTTTGCCTGTTATAAAGGATTTAAGCTTTTTCAAATGGATGTCAAGAGTTCCTTTTTAAATGGGGAAATAAAAGAAGATGTTTTTGAAGAACAACCTCCAGGTTTTGAGAGTTATCAATTTCTAAATCATGTGTTTAAATTAAAAAAGGCTTTGTATGGTTTAAAGCAGGCACCTAGAGCTTGGTATGAGAGGCTTAGCACGTTCTTACTAGAGAGGGAGTTTGTCAAGGGGAGCGTAGACACCACCCTTTTTCTTAGAAGAGTTGGAGATGATTTACTTATTGTTCAGATTTATATTGATGATATACTCTTTAGATCTTCTAATAAAAAATTTTGTGATGATTTTTCTAAAATAATGAGTAGAGAGTTTGAGATGAGTTTGATGGAAGAGTTGTCCTACTTTTTGGGGTTTAGCATAAAATAATTGGAGGATGGAACTTTTCTAAATCAAACAAAATACATAAAGGATATTTTGAAGAAATATGAGATGGACAAAGCCTTGCCAATTAACACTCCCATGACTTCTAGTGCTCCATTGGATAAGGACCCAAGTGATAAGTCTGTTAATCAGAAGAAGTATAGATGCCTGATTGGACCTTTACTTTACTTGACTACGAGCCGACCTGATATCATGTTTAGTATTTTCCTTTCTGCTAGATTTCAAGCTGACCCTAAGGAATCCCACATGACTGCTGTTAAGAGAATTTTTAGATACCTTTTGGGGACACAAGGCTTAGGGATTTGGTACCCTAGACACAACACTTCTTTTGAGATTATTAGTTTTTCTGACTCTGATTTTGTAGGATGCGAGGTGGTTAGAAAAAGCACTTCTGGAACTTGTCAATTCATTGGATAATCTTTGGTCTCTTGGTCTAGTAGGAAGCAAAACACTGTTGCACTTTCCACTACTGAAGCTGAATACATTGCTCTTGGAAGTTGTGTGGCCCAAGTCCTTTAGTTGAAACAACATGTATTGGATTTAGGATTACATGTAAGCACCATCTCAATCTTTTATGACAACACTAGTGACATATGCATCTCCAAGAATCCTATCCAACATTTAAGGACTAAACACATTGACATTAGACATCACTTTATTAGAGATCATGTGACTAAGAGAGACATTGAGTTACACCATGTGACAACTGAAAACCAACTGGCAGACATCTTTACTAAACCACTGGCTTGAGACACTTTCAGTTCCTTAAGGATCAGATTGGGTGTGATTGACATAAATGCATGAAACTTTTAGCCAGTTTCTTTTACTTTTTGGTTTCTTTTTATTTTATGTTGTTTTGACTTTTTAGTGTGTTTTATTTTGTCTCTTTTTACTTAGTTTTCGAAATCATCGCTGATATGGTATTATATTCCTTATCCTTGTTTTTTGAAAATTTGTAGTCAATGTGTTTTCATCTACTTAATCTCTTAGATGGTAGGAATATTTTGTGATTGTGTCTCTTTCTCTAACCTATTTTAGTGGAATAGTTTTCTTTTCTAATCAAAAGTCTATCTCAAATTAAAAGATTGTGTATGAAATTAAGATCTTTTCTTAAACTTGCTTAAGTAAATCTATCTTGTATTTATAATGATTAAAGTCTTTATATCACATCAAGATCCCTCGTTACTCTTGTCTTTGATTATTAATCGTGCTTGTGGTAATTCTTTCTTATGTTAGAGAGAGAGTTCCTATTCTCTAATATCTGAGAAGATATATTCACAACTAAGATTTTTTAAAGGATTATAAAAGAGAATCTAGCTTGCAAAAAAAAAAAAAATTGGCCAATGATGCCAACAAAAAAAGCACAAAGACGCAAAAAATTGAAAAATCTATAAAAAGATGCGCAAAGCGCCACTAAATTGACAAGAGGCATAAAATGAGCCAACTCAAAAGCAAGCTATTCTCCCTTTTTAAATCTTTTAGAACTTAGAAGTTTTGGTTCTCAAAGGCTTGATCTCAATTATCTTGCGATCGTGACAAATTTACCTTACTTCATTATTTTATAAAGATTTTTTTTCTTAAGATAAGTGATGGGTGGATTCTTTTTCTCATATCCAATTAATTATTTGTGTTAGGTCATTGATTTTCAAAAGATGATTCTACCCTAATAAAACGTTTGAGCTAAGGGTAAACCATGAACGGATATTCTACTATTCTATGGATTAATGAGATTGGTAACTCATTAACTCACAAGTTTTTTAAATCAATCACATGGAATACTATATCATTTTCATGCCTTGGTTAAAAAAAAATTTTATTTGCTATTTATCTTTTGTTCCCTCCTTTTTGATATGTAAAAAGGGGGAGAAATTTATGAGGTTCCTTTTTTGTCGATCCTGAACTTTTACTACTAATTATTTTCGTAGTATTTTGCCATCATCAAAAAGGGGGAGATTGTTGCAAATCTATTTTCATGGCTTATTTTTTGATGACTGACAAACACTATTTCTCTTGGACTGCTTGTTGCTTCTAATGTTTTAGGAATCGAAGATCAGACGAACAAGACGAAGCCAATTCAGGATTACGTAGGTTTAGGGTTGAGTCAGTCTGTACTTTTATTTTTCACTTTTTGAGTCTACTTGTAATGGTCAAAGAGACTGATGCTAAGTAACCCTCCACACACATACTTGAGAGACTTAGAATTTCTATTTTTACTCATAACGGACAGGACGTTTTTTCTATCGGCCTGGACGATCAGGCTTAATACAGAAAGTCTAAATAAGGAGTCTTAATTAAGGCAGCCGTCATTAACATATCGGCCTGGATGATATTCTCAAAACAAAAAGAAGTTGTCTCCATAGACAATTAAGGTATACTGTATTTTTAAATTATCGGTCAGGACGATCCTATATCGGCCTGAACGATATTCACAAATTATGCCTTAATTGATCAGAAAATCAAGGGAGTAATTAAGGATGATTGATACGATCATATCATCCTGGACGATCGCAGGATCGGCCAGGACGATCAAGTCAAAAATCGTAAGTTACTTGAGGACGATTAAAATCGGCTAGCTCATATCCAGGGCTATTCTCAGGACGATTTTCCTCTGATTTGAACTGATCGGCCAAGACGATCGTGAGATCGGCCTGAATGATCAAGCTAAATTTCAATCGTCCAGGAGTGTATCCAGGGCGATGCTCTGGCCGATCTTCTTTAATTTGTACTGATCAGCCAGGCCAAAGTCCATATCGGCCTGGACGATAAAGTCGGAAACTTACAATTAATGAGCTCCTTTGAAGCTCTTCTATTTAAGAGCTCTTGTTCAACATTTTTTAAGAACTTTGGCTACTGCCTTGACCTGAGAAGACCTTGAGGAGAGAAAGAGAGAGAGGGAGAGAGAGAGGATCTTGTGGGGGGGGGGGGGGGCTTCTGAGGGTTTGGTCGACTCGACCTACGTCCACTCCTTGGAGGCACCCTCCAAGTATTGCACTACAAAACGTGACTCTCCTTTAGCCCAAACAGCTAGGCGGAGAAACCCTCACAAGAACCTCCTTTTTACCACCCCGGCAAGGCAGAGAACCTATCTCCTTTTGCTTCCTCCTGAAGCTGGCAGAGAACCAAAACTAAAAGCAAAACTCCTTACCTCTACCGACCCTTCCACGGATGAGAAACTCTAGACGAAGACGACGCAGAGCGATCCTTGAAGCAACCCTTGTGAATCCCCTCACAAGCTCCCCCTCACAAGATCCTCTCTCTCTTTCCTCTCTCTCTTTCTCTCCTCAAGGTCTTCTCAGGTCAAGGCAGCAGCCAAATGTCTTGAAAAATGTTGAACAAGAGCTCTTAATTAGAAGAGCTTCAAAAGAGCTCATTAATTGCAAGTTACCGACAATATCGTCCAGGCCGATATGGATATCGGCCGGGCCGATCAGTACAAATCAATTAAGATCGGCCAGAGCATCACCCTGGATGGAAAACAGGACGATTGAAAATTGGCTTGATCTTCCAGGCCAATCTCATGATCGTCCGGGCTGATCAGTTCAAATCAGAGAAAAATCGTCCTGACAATAGCCCTAGATACGGGCTGGCCGATATTGATCATCCTGAAGTAACTTAAGGATTTTGACTGGATCGTCCTGGCCAATCCTGCGATCGTCCAGGACGATATGATCGTATCAATCATCCTTAATTACTCCCTTGATTTCCTGAACAATTATGGCATAATTTGTGAATATCATCCAGGCCGATCATAGGATCGTCCTGGCCGATAATTTAAAAATACAATATACCATAATTGATTATGGCAGCTACTTCTTTCTGTTTTGAGCTTATCGTCCATGCCGATACATGTATCATCCAGGACGATCTGTTAATGTCGGCTGCCTTAATTAAGAATCTTTAATTAGACTTTCTGTTTTAAGCTGATCGTCCAGGCCGATCCAAAAAATCGTCCGGGCCGATATGAGTAAAAACAGAAATTCTAAGTCTCTCAAGTGTGTGTGTGAAGGGTTACATAGCATCAGTCTCTTTGACTTTTACAAGTAGACTCAAAAGGTGAAAATCAAAACGTACAGACTGACTCAACCCTAAACCTACGCAATCCTGAACATGGCTCCTTGATCGTCCGATCTTCGATTCCTGAAAAGTTAGAAGCAATAAGTAGTCCAAGAGAAACAGTGTTTGTCAATTATCAAAACATAATCCATGAAAAATAGATTTGCAACAATCTCCCCCTTTTTGATGATGACAAACACAAGAAGGAAAAATTAAACAAAAATAGGTTCATTAGAAAATTAAAGTTACAACAACTTTTTCCTACCACACCCTATTCTACTCCCCCTTTTGTCATCACAAAAAGAGGGTCCAGAAAAACATCACAAAAGACTAACAAGCAAACTACAAAAAGATAAGAAACAACAACACAAAGCACAAACTAAAAGAACGAGGGATCCTGATCATCAGATGGAGGTGGTGGAGGTGGCTGCTGAAAGTAATTGACAAGCGTGGTAAACTGAGCATTGAACCATGCGATGTCCTGGTCATGCTGCTGCTGCTGGTGAGTAAGAAAACTGTCAAATCGGGCTAAATCCTCAGTGCGATGATGCTCGTAACGGGCAATGTCCTCAGAGTGTTGCTGCTCCTGGGCAGCAACATAGGCGTCAAAACAGGTCTCCCAACGATCAAATCTCTCAATCAACTAATCAACCGGTGAGTGCTGGTGGAGAGGAGCAGGGTCAGGAAAGGGAGCTGGAGCGGGAGCCTCCTCCTCTCTAGCCTCCCGAGGTTCTTCAGGGTAGAGACGAGTATTGTGAAGGGTGCTGAAGGAATTATTTGAGTAGAAGTGAGTTGGGAGGTTTGGTGGATTGGGATATTGAAGTTGGTATTTAGTTTCAAGAACATAGGCTATGATGTATCCTAAGGCTAGATTTGGTTTCCTTTTGTGGCTTGGATCGCGAATTGTGGTTAGGTGATCAATGTATCAAAAAATTAGGTCCGCAGTATTGATTTCCCTATGAGCCATGATGTAGAAGGTAGTGAGGGAAAGTAGATGGGTGATGTGGACTCGGTCGCCGGCTTTTGGAATGACGGAGGTGCGAAGGACATGTTGGATTGTCCTAGCATCTCTGACTAAAGAGATAGTCTCTCCAACATGGTAAGGTACATTGGTCTGGCGAAGAAAGTGATTTGTCGTGGACCAGTCAAAATCAGGGTCAGAGGCGATTATGTGCAGCTTATCTCCGGTGGTGGATAGCTGTAAAAGATCAACACAATCCTGATATGTGATTTCGACAGGGCGTCGATTCACATAGGAGGTCAGGGCTGTGAAGGTAGGGTTGATGCGAAGGTTTACAAAAAATTCTAGAAGAAACTCTGAATTGAAAGGGAAAACAAGAGACAGAATGAAGCAAAGGGAGGTGTGAGCAAAAAGATCCATTACCGGGTAAGAGATGTGGACAGGATTGATGATTCTGTAGACAGTGATTCCACACTCTTTGTAACGATGATAGGCGACTTCATCTTCTGCTTCCCGGAAATGAGGGTCAATCCTTGCCCTCGAGGAACTTCCAGAAGTCTGTCGGGCACGTTTCCCACCAACCATTGAGAGCACTAAGCAAAGAACACAAGAGGATAAAGGGTTGGAAGTGAAAAACCATTGCTGGAACTGCCTAAATTTAAAGAAACGGCCATATCGTCCAGGCCGATCGCAGAATCGTCCAGGCCGATATGGTTCAATAATTACGTACAGGCCGATTGGTCAAAAAGGCGGTCCAATCGTCCGGGCCGATCAGATATCGGCCAGGCCGATTAGACATAGGCTATCGGCCCGAGGAGTCAGTCCGGACGACCGTTGAAAAAGTAGATCGTCCGGGCCGATTAGGTGTATCGTCCAGGATGATGCACAATAATTGATCGTACTGGCCGAAGTTAAAACATTTTAAATGCTTGCCACGTGTATCGTCCAAGACGAACAGTGGATCGGCCCGGGCAATTGTCCAATAATGGATCGTCTGGGGCCGAATTTAAAGATCAAAACGTGCTGACACGTGGATCGTCCGGGACGGTCTAGTGTATCGGCCAGGACGATGCACATAGAATGCATCGGCCAGACAAATATACTATCGGCAAGGACTATCACCATGAGTTCGATCAAATCGACCGGGATGATATAGTATCGTCCAGGACGATGAATTGCAGCAAGCACAGAAAAAAGATCAGCAGATGGATTTTGAACATAATTTTTCATATCGGCCAGGATGATAGAAATATCAGCCAGGCCGATGTGACTTGAATTTGAAATCAAGAAAAGAATGGTGATGATCAAGACCCTCAAAAATAAAACAAAAGAAAAGACAGTCAAAGACACAGAAAAGTAAAACAACACAATGAAAACCAAACACCGAACATTTTTGGATTTTAATTTTTCTATTTTTTTGTTTTATGGAGGCATCATATGAGAATTCTTTTCACACATTAAACTTTTAAAGTTCCAAGAGATCAAGAGGTTTAACAAATCCCAATCAGAAGAAGGTAGAAAAACTGATTCCGTTAACCCTAGATCGGACATCCTTCAGGGTACAAAATTCTCTTAGAAAAACAGAGGCCTAACTCGGAATAACAAAATAGGATAAGAAGATCCATTCAAGACTTGTTTATAACTAAAATATCTCATAAATAATAAATCAAAATAATTTTTCTCAATCATGGAAATTGAAATCAAGTCTTTGAAAGTATCACATAATCAATGAGTTTTCTAAGTTTTAAGAGTTTTACCAAAGAGATGATAGCTTGCATTTAGTGGGCTCATTTAATGCCTCTTGTCACTTTTATTGGCTCTTTGAGCATCTTTTGATTTTTGATATACTTTTGTGTACATAGATTTCTTTTCAATTTGGCTTCATTGACCTCTTTCCTTTTTAACTCTTGCAAGCTAAAAACTCTTTAATATACCCTTAAAGAAAAAGACTTAATTGTGAGTATATCCTCCAAATATTAGAGAATAGGAGCTCTCTCTCTAACATAGGGAAGAACAATCCATAACACAAAATCAAAATCACGTGATAAATGCAAATGACAAGATTTCAAAAGCTTGAATGATATCTAAGAATTTTGGCTATTATGCATAAGATAATTTAATGTAGCAAGATAAGAAAAAGATCTTAGATGAAAAGCCATTTGGTTAAACTGAGTTTAGACTTTTGTTTTAGAGAAGAAAATCATGCCACTAAACAAAGTCAGAAGAAGGGAAAACATCAACAGTTTACTCCTTTTAACCAATTTAGAAAAGCTAAACCCTATCTCCAAAACTCCAATATTTAAAAGCTTGAAAAGTTTCATCATATAGAAGGCCAAAAATAAAGAACAATGTGAAAAACAAAAAAACACATAAAATAAAATAATAAAGCAGATTAAAAACAACACAAAGTGAGCACAAAAACTAGCACAAACAAATAAAATAAAAGACACACAAAAGCTAAAGATTTCAAGCAATTGATAAAGCAGCGGATTTAAGCAATTTTGAGCTGCGAGCCTCCTTAGGTCCAGTTATCTTATGCTCCCACAAGGTCTTTGGTGAGAGCACACCTGCAAAACTCAACAACAGTCAGATTTAGGAACCCAAACAGGTTTGGGCTCCTTCTTAGGAAACGTAGAGTGCAATGCAGATGTGGTATGCTTTGAATCATACATCTTAGGTCACCACACCCAATGTGTACTACGGTGAACTGTGCAAGTGTGTGAGATATGTCCTAGCATGCCACAAGAAAAATATTGAATTCCAGGAAAAGGTTTTCTTAAATGGTTTGGGTAAAAATGCCTCTTCCTAGGTTCTGGCTTTTGATTAGTAGTTGGTGTCATCCTAGCTTTCTTATATGTTTCCAAATCATTTTGAATTCTCAAGTTAGTTCTTTTTAATGCATTATTCTCAATCCTCAAATTTTTCTCAATCTCTTTAGATTTCTTAAGATCATCCTTAAGTGAGGTGTTTGAAGCTTTTAATGCATTACTTTCATCAACTAATTCTAAATGCTTCTTGTTTAATTCATCAAATTCATCAAGGAGAGCCATGTGATTTGAATCAATCGTTGCATGATCTTTGAGAAAAACTTCATGCTCTTTTTGTAGATTTGAATGTTCTAATTTTAGGCTAGCATGAGTTTTCTTAAGTTTTTTGTATGATGTATGGATTTTTTCATAAATTTCAAACAATTCATCATAGGTTGGTTTACATACCTCTTTCTCATCACTTTGATTTTCTCCCATGAAACACAAGTTTGTAGTCTCTTCCTCTGGTTCAGTCTCAGAGGAATCAGTACCAGATTCTGCCCAGAAACCTCTTTGGATTTTCTTCTTCTCCTTCCTAGACTTAGCTTTCTCTTCACCTTTTTCCTTTTCTTTGCTTGAATGATCTTGAAGTGTAGGACAATCGGCTCTCACATGTCCAGGTTTCCTGCATTCAAAACAAACAACATCAGAAGATCCTTTAATATGTTTATGATCCTTACATTTTCTCCAACTTTGATGATGCTTTTGTTTCTTCCTTATAAAGCTTTTGAATTGCCTTGTGATGAAGGCAATTTCATCGCTTTCAGACCCGGAAGATTTAGAATCTGATTTGTGCGCCTTCAATGCAATTGTTTTCTCCTTTTTCTTCTCACCTGCATCAAGATTTCTTTGATTCACCCCTTGCTCGTAAGCAATGAGTGAGCCAAGCAAGTTATCAATAGAATAGGTGTTCAAATCTTTAGATTCAGTGATGGCAATAATTTTTGCATCATAAGACGAAGGCAAGCATCTCAAAATCTTGTTAACTTTTTCATAGTTCGAAAGTTCTTTTCCTAGTGCATGCAATGAAGTAGCAATCTGAGTAAACCTAATGTACATGTCAGAAATCGATTCATGAGGTTTCATACGAAAAAGTTCATAGTCATGCAAGAGAATGTTTAAACTGGATTGTTTAACTTCATTAGTGCCTTCATAAGTGATGCACAATTTATCCCAAATTTCTTTACCAGTTTTGCAAGTTGAAACACGCATGTAATCCTCAGATTTCAAAGCACAGAAAAAACAATTCAAACATTTCGCATTTAATTGAGCTAAATCTCGTTCATCAAAAGTCCATTCGGTAAAAGCAACTTCAGTTTTAAAACCATTAATTTCACGAGAAGGTGGAGAATAACCTTCTTGAATAAGCATCCACATGCGATAATCAGTAGATTGTAAAAAAGTTGACATGCGAGTTTTCCAAAAATCAAAAGGTAGGTTATCGAACAGAGGAGGTCGGGTAATAGAATACCCTTCCGTAGTGTTGCGATTCCCAAAGTTAGACATGGATCAAATTCAAAAAGTTTTCAAACTTTAATTTTCGAATCAGGCTCTGATACCACTTAAAAGTTTGATGGGGATGTTAAGCTCTATGAACTTAGTCCCAAGCTAACCAAGAGGGGGGGTGAATTGGTATTTAAAAAAAAAAAATTCACAAAGAAAGGAAATTGCGTAAACCAAATCACACCACAAAAATACAAATCACACCACAAAAAATAAATGCGGAATTTAAAAGTGCGGAAGTAAGAAAAGGAACACAGAAATTTATAGTGGTTCGGTCGACTCGACCTATGTCCACTCCTTGGAGGCACCCTTCAAGTATAGCACTACAAAATGTGATTCTCCTTTATCCCCCACGGCTAGGCGGAGAAACCCTCATAAGAACCTCCTTTTTTACCACCCCGGCAAGGCAGAGAACCTATCTCTTTTTACTTCCTCCTGAAGCTGGCAGAGAACCAAAAATAAAAGCAAAACTCCTTACCTCTACCGACCTTTCCACGGACGAGAAAATCTAGACGAAGACGACGCAGAGCGATCCTTGAATTAACCCTTGTGAATCCCCTCACAAGCTCCCCCTCACAAGATCCTCTCTCTCTCCTCTCTCTCTTTCTCTCCTCAAGGTCTTCTCAGGTCAAAGCAGCAGCCAAAGGTCTTGAAAACGTTGAACAAGAGCTCTTAAATAGAAGAGCTATAAAAGAGCTCACTAATTGAAAGTTGCCGACAATATCGTCCAGGCCGATATGGACATCAGCCGGGCCGATCAGTACAAATCAATGAAGATCGGCCAGAGCATCGCCCTGGATGGAAAACAGGATGATTAAAAATTAGCTTGATCGTCCAGGCCTATCTCATGATCGTCCGGGCCGATCAGTTCAAATCAGAGAAAAATTGTCCTGACAATAACCCTGGATATGGGCTGGCCGATATTGATCGTCCTGAAGTAACTTAAGGTTTTTGACTGGATCGTCCTAGCCGATCCTGCGATCGTCTCGGACGATATGATCGTATCAATCATCCTTAATTACTCCCTTGATTTCCTGAACAATTATGGCATAATTTGTGAATATCGTCCAGGCCGATCATAGGATCGTCCTGGCCGATAATTTAAAAATATAGTATACCATAATTGACTATGGCGGCTACTTCTTTCTGTTTTGAGCTTATCGTCCTGGCCGATACATGTATCATCCAGGACGATCTGTTAATGTCGGCTGCCTTAGTTAAGAATCCTTAATTAGACTTTCTGTTTTAAGCTGATCGTCCAGGCCGATCCAAAAAATCGTCCGGGCCGATATGAGTAAAAACAGAAATTCTAAGTCTCTCAAGTGTGTGTGTGAAGGGTTACATAGCATCAATCTCTTTGACTTTTACAAGTAGACTCAAAAGGTGAAAATCAAAACATACAGACTGACTCAGCCCTAAACCTACGCAATCCTGAACTTGGCTCCTTGATCGTCCGATCTTCGATTCCTGAAAAGTTAGAAGCAACAAGTAGTCCAAGAGAAACAGTGTTTGTCAATCATCAAAACATAATCCATGAAAAATAGATTTGCAACACTATCCAGGTACCACATGCTCTCACTAGGTCTGTTGTGAGAGCATCCCTACAATTTCATTCAAGGGTTAAATTTGGGAACCCAAGTGAGTTTGGGTTCCTCCTTATGCTTGCTTGCTAAGTTGTGATGGATGCAGTTTAGGTCTCCATACTAAGTGTGCCCTACGATAAATTGTGCATGTGCGGGCTATGTGTCCTAGCGTGCCACAAGTGAAGAACCTAACACCAGGAAAAGGGTTTACTAACCTATGTGGGTGGTGGTGCTTCTTACTAAAGTTATGTGATGCATGCTGTGTTGGGAGTTTTCTAGGTTGGGCTAATGTGAGTGATGTAATTTCCTTTTCTAGTTCTTTGATTTTTTCTTTAAAAGTATTCTTTTGAGCTGTCAATCCATCAACTTCCCATAGTAATTTATGCTCATTGTGATCTATCTCCCATGCAACTTCCTCTAGTTTGTCAAACTCCACTTTTAGTTCAATATGCGTTGTTTTCAAGGATTAATGCGCTTCTTTTAGTTCAATATGCTTCTTATTTAATGCATCATACTCATCAAGAAGCAAAATATGATCTCTATCTAAACCAGAATTTTCCTTAAACTAGTTAGCATGCTCAATTTGTAAAGAACTAAATTCAATATTAAGCTTAGCGTGCATCTTTTTCAACTTCCTATATGAGTCATGGATATTCTCAGAAATAAGTAATAATTCTTCATATGACAGTTGACATACCTCATCTTGATCCGATTGATCAAGGTTATCATTAGCCATAAGATAGAAATTTGTTACCTCCTCCTCTTCTTCTTCTTCTGATGATTCTAAGGAAGAGTCGGCCCAAAAAGTATTTTGTGTCTTCATTTTTCCTTTCTTATACTTGGCTTTGTCTTCACTCCTTTCCTTAGCAGGTTGGCTCTTTAAGTTGGGGCAATCAGCCCGAAGGTGACCTGGCTTCCTACACTCAAAATAGATTGTATCAGATGAAACCTTATTGAACCTCAAGCTCTTACCTTTATTCCAGCTGTTCAGATGATGCCTTTGTTTTCTCTTTAAGAAATTCTTGAACTGTCGGGTCATCAATGCTATATCATCTTCTTCCTCCCTTACAGAGCATTCACTTTCTGAGTTGTTTGCTTTAATGCCACCATTCGCTCCTTCTTTTCACTTGCATCACTTTGTCTTTGACTCACTCCTTGCTCATATGCAATGAGTGACCCAAGGAGATTATCAGTAAATAAACATTAAGGTCTTTAGATTCAGTGATAGCAGTTATCTTTGCATCATAGAAACTAGGTAAGCATCTAAGAATCTTATTTACTTTTTTAGAATTTGAAATCTCTCTTCCTAATGCATGCAAGGATGTCACGATTTGGGTGAACCTAGTGTACATATCAAATATTTTTTTTGCTAGGTTTTATACGGAGGAGTTCATAATCATGCAATAGAATGTTAAGCCTAGATTATTTTACTTCACTAATTCCTTCGTACATGATGCACAGTCTATCCCAAATCTCCTTACCAGTAACACAGGTAGAAACTCTCATATAATCCTTAGACTTTAATGTACAGAAAAAGCAATTTAAACACTTAGCATTTAATTGGGCTAAATCCCTATCCTCATTACTCTATTCATTAAAAGGGACTAGAGTTTTCACTCCATTCAAAGTTTTGAAAGGTGCAACATATCCATCATTTACTAGCATCCACATGTGGCAATCAATAGATTGTAAAAAATAGACATTCTAATTTTCCAGAAATCAAATGGGATGTTATCAAAACGTGGTGGACGGGTTATTAAATAACCCTCTGCGGTGTTACGATTACCAAAATGTGACATGATCTTTTTCAAGGTTTTCTAAAACAAATTTTTTTAAAAACATGTCTCTGATACCAATTGAAATAAATAGATCAACAATGGGGGGGGGGGGGGGTTAATTGTGAAAACTTTATTGCAATAATTAAAAACCTAAGCAATTCTAATTTTTTGGTGTTTTTAAATTTTTAACATAAAAAATTAAATTACTATGAAGGAAAACAGTTGAACTCAATGTGCAATAATAGAATCCTTTTTCTTTCACAACTTTTCACCAAGCAAATATTATGAAAATAAAAATAAAAATACATGCAAGCATAAAAAGCGATAAGGATAAAGCACACCGCAATTTTATAGTGGTTCGGTCAAACCATGACCTACATCCACTCCCCAGAGTCCTCAGCTCCAGGAATTTCATTACAAACAATATATCTTCTTTTTCCCCCCACGGTAAGGAGAAGAAGCCCTTACAATACTCCTTTTCACCAACCCGGTGTGGCGGAGTGCCAAGCGTTGTTTTCCCCCTCCTAGCAACGGCAGAGAACCTTCTCATTTTTTTCCCTTCTAGAGAAGGCAGAGTAACTTCAAGGTCACGGATGTAGAGTCTCCCCCTCAAAGGGCCTCCCACAAGTTCTTCCCGGGCCACAGGAGGAGCAAGATGCGGCAAGAATGGAACAGCCGTGTGATCTCCCTCACACCTCTTCTCCCTCACCAAGCTCACATTCTCCTTCCTCTCTCAAACCATCAAAACTTCTCAAGAGCTCTCTCCCAAGGATTTACTCTCTAATCATGTTCCCCTCTTTATATGTCTCTAAAAAAGATTACTAATTTGATACATAAAAATGGGCTCTAAAATCCCTCAAATATTTAAAGTATTCATTACTATCGTACAATACAATTTTGAATCTTATAGTATGATATGTATAACATGCCTCATCCTGGTATGAAGGTGTTTAAATAGTTCAAAATATAAACATACAGTACGATAATAAATCATACGATACAATCCTCAACACTACTGCTTGTACAGGACGATAGCCGGGACGATCAAATGTCGTCTCTGTACATCATATGGTATGATATACATCGTACAGTACGAATGATCAAAATCAAGGCATCGTCTAGGATGAATTCCGGGATGATCAAATGTCATCTTTGTTAATCGTATGGTACGATAGACATCATACAGTACGATGAGACAAAAATAAAGGATTATCCCGGACGATCTCTAGGATGATAAGAATTCATCTCTGTTCTTCATATAGTACGAATGGGTTCATACAATATGATATTTAATTAGTAATTAAGCCTTGATTTATTCCACTAATCATGGGTTAATTTAAGTAAGTATTTAAAATAAATCATATAGTATGAAGTCCTTCGTACAGTACGAACGACTAAGAAAAACTTACTTAAGTTAATTTGATGGCTAGGGTTTTAGATTTGAAACACATCATACAGTATGATAGTATTCGTATGGTACGATCTATTCACATAAATAATTTTACAAGCTCAGATCATACAGTATGAAATAAATTCGTACAATACGATCACCAGAGAATAAAAATCTACATTTTATACTTTTAAAACCTTCTACCTCTAAGTGTGTGTGCATGGTTGCTCAGACTTACATGCAGTTTATGGCGAGACTCAAGAAAATAAAAAATAAAATAAATAACAAATTACATTGTCAGACTCATTCTCCAAATCTAGTCAATCTTGAGTCTTCCTGTTGTCCTTAGTAGCTTGTGATCTTCCTGAAATATTAGTACTCATGGACAATAGCAAATAATAAATGATATTCAAGAAATAGTAGTTTTAAGCGTCATCATCAAAATCTCAAACTTGGGGTCATGGGTCATAACATGCACATCGTATGGGACGATCCTGTGATCGGACAGGATGATTTTTGGTGCCAAAATTGAGTTTTTAGAGTTTTTAAAGCCCTCTTTTTAAGAACATTATACGGGACGATCCTGCGATCATCCTGGATGTTATTTGGCACAAAAATTGTCTTTTTACAATTTTAAAAAATGCTCTTTTTAGGCCCATCGTACAGGATGATCCTAAGATCATCCTGGATGATTTTTCCTACCAAGATTAATTTTTAGGGTTTTTCAAAGCCCTCTATTTAAGCTTTGTCAAGGCACTTGATACATGCTTTTAGCAGCCATTAAGGCTTCGTTTCTTCTGGAGAAAACTTGAAGAGAGAGCTTGAAAGGGAGTGAAGAAAGGGTGGAGTTTTATAGAGAGAGAAGATCCTTGGAGGGGGTTTCAAGGGAGTGTGGAGGGGGTTTCACACGGTTTCTCTGGAAAGCTTGCGCCTTAGTACCATCAGATTAAAGGCTCGTCTCGAGGGAAGTTTTGAAAAAAAAATGATCTCTTTAGTGTTAAAGGACCTAGCACTCCGCCGCATTGGGCAAGAAGTAAGTGATTTTTTAATGGCTTCTCCGCCTAGCTGTGGGGTCTAAAGTAGAGACACTGAGTTTAGTGTAATACTTGGAGGGTGTCTCCGAGGAGTGGATGTTGGACAAGGTTTGACCGAATCAGTATAAATCTGGTGTGTTCTTTCCTTTATTATTTTTTGCATTTAATTTCCGTACTTTGATTTTCTTTGTGGTGAAATTTGGTTTGGTTTGAGTTTGTATTTTGAGTAAAAATTTTTTAAAATACCAAATCACCCCCCTCTTGGTTATCCTTGGGCTAGTTCATAAGGGCTTAACATCCCTAACAAACTTTCAAGTGGTGTCAGAGCGGGATTCATAAAATTAAGTTTAAAAACTTCTTGAATTTTGATTTATGGCTAATTTTTATAATCATAATATTATAAAAGGTTATTCAATCACCCGATCACTTTTATTTAAAAATATTACTTTTGAATTTTGGAAAATTTGTATGTCTACTTTCTTTCAATCAATTAATTACTGAATATTGAAAATGATTTTAACTGGTTATTCTTTATCGTCACGTGTTATAGATGGAATTAAAACTAATATTTCTTTTAATCGATGGAGTAGGGAAGAACAAATCAATACTCAATTGAATTCTAAATCATTAAACTATTTTTTATGCTTTATATTCTTAAGATTGTATAATTGTTTCCCCGTGCACTATGGTCAAGGAAATTTAGGATAAATTACACACTATATACAAAGGCACTAGTGAAATCAAGAAAACTAGGTTGAATACGTTAATGGAAGATTATGAACTATTTTACATGAAACATTGTGAGATGATCTTCGATATGTATATTAAGTTTATTCAAATTGTAACATCATTATATACATTAGGTAAAGAATTTTTAAAGTTTAAAAAGTCACTAAAATTCAACATTGTCTACTTGATAAGTTTAAATGAATATTCTATTGATAATTTAATTGGCTCACTCATTTCCCACAAGCAAAGTTTGGGCCAAAGACTTTGGATGCAGGTGAAACGATAGTGCTAAATGCTAAAAATATGAATAAAAGAGGCTTAGTTGGTGATGAAAGCGATGACTTATCATGCAAATTGGGGAAAGTTCATTAAAGCATAAGCATCAACAAAAGTGGAATAAAGGTAAAAATGGTAAGAATGTTAATATTTCTTCTAACGTTATTTTGTTTGGATGTAGGAAACCTAGACATATGAAAAATCAGTTCTATAATTTGAGAACGCTTACTGCAAATTAAAAGGGCAAAGCTAAGTAAAATATAAAATGGGCAAATAATGAAAAGAAAAAAAATCTCATGGGCAGACCTAGCTTCCAAATCATCATACCATGAGCAAGATAATGCTTAAACCCTTACTTGTGTGTTTATTTATTTTTGTATGCATATTTTTATACGTTGTATTTTTTAACTTTTCTTTGGGTTTGTTTTATTTTATTTTATTTTATTTTGTTACATTAAAATTTTAAATTTGTCTTTACTTTTCTTTTCGTGAAGTTCTCTCTAATCAACACAAAAATATCACCTTTGTTGTTTCCTATACAGTTTAAAAAACCAATTTCTTTTTTAAAGATCATTTTTTTTCTAAAAATAAAAAACTTACCACCTAATTTTCTTGAATTCTTATGTAAGTTGTGATTGACTTCTCTAAAAATAGTCAATGAAAGGAAACTCATGATTTTATCTCTCTATCTTTTTTCTTAAAGAGGTTCTTATATTTTTTATTCAAAATCTTCATCATATTACAAATTGAATTCTAAATTTGAACTTTTTTCATCTCCCTACATTTTGTCTATCGCATAGGGATCTTTTGCAAGTTGTTTAATCCACCTCATAATTTTCTTAATCAAGTAGTTCATTTTATTAATAGAATGGGTTTTCTTTAGTTTTCAAAATTTCAGAAAGTGTCACTTTTGATTAAAAAAAGTGGCCAATGATGCTAAATCAAAAAATGCGCAATGACACCAAATTGAGAAAGATACATAAAGTGTATCAAAAATTAAAAGATGCGTAAAATGCACCAAATAGCTGACAAGAGGCATAAAATGAGCTCACAAAAAGTAAGATTACCTTTCTTGTACTTCTTAAAGCTGAAGAAAACCCTTGATATTTTTTATACTTGAGCTTGAAAATCATGATTCCCGATTCACCAATTTTTGCATTAATCTTCTATTAGATATAATTTATGATAGGAGTTTTAAAAAAGTTAGTGTTTCTTTTTCAAATTTGTTTCTTGATTTAGATATTGGATTAAAAAGTTTTTGAGCCTTTAAAAGAACTTGAGCTTGGATTAACAATTTTGAAGTTTCTAATCTTTTTGGGTTATGCGTTGTCAATACATTCCTTACTAAGTTTTTGAATAAAATCAAGAGGTAACTTTCTCATTTTAAGAATATTAGATTTTTTTCTTCACTAGATCAGGGATCATTTTGTTTTTTAATCATTTTTTTATTATTCTAATTGTTTATGTCTCTCCTCTTTTTGATAACGTAAAAGGGGGAGAATGTAATGTATCTTTTTTTATGTATATGTATATATATATATTTTTATAACCTTTTATTTATTCTTTTATGTAACCTTTTATTTGTTTTTTTAATAAAAAAATTAAAATAACAAAAATTTTGTTTTTCCCTAATTTTAAATTTTTATTCTAGTGAGGGAGAGGTTAGGAGAAAATACTTTTAGTTTGTAACTTCACCAGTAATGTTTGCCATCATCAAAAAGGGGGATATTGTTGTGACTCGAGCTCATGAGTTTTATGTTTTTGATGATAACAAACATCTTTATATCTCATAGTATTTTTAATTCTATATTTGTTTATGTGTATACTAATAGTTTAGGATTACCATGCAAAATCAAATAAAGAATCAGAGTACAAGATTTGGTTGAATAATATTATTTTGTAAAGGGTCTATAATTTTTATTAATGTAATTTTGATTTCTTGAGTCAAGTCCTGTAAGGGAGTATGCTTGCTTGGTGACCATGCACACACACTCAAGGGAGTGAGATCTATTCAAATCCAGAAGATCAAGTTTTTAACTAATCATACTAAATGATTTTAAATCGTCCAGGATGATTCTTTATGATCTTGGAAAATAGCCGCCAAGGCTAATTTAGGCAAGATTTTTAGATTTAATTTTTTTTTTATCATCCAAGACGATCAATACAAATAATGCCTAAATTGATCATGTGATTAGGAGATTAATTATTGTTAAAAATTTTAATTCGATCATCCTGGACGATTTATATATTATACAGGATGATGTTTACCGACATACATGATTTTTCTAAATCATCCAAGCTAAAATACCATAATTTTTCTTCTAATTATCTCGGACGATCCACAATATTGTTTTGGATGATCTGTACAATTTTGCACTGATCGTCCTGGACTATCCTAATATCGTCTGAGACTATCAGATCAAATTCTGCACATCATACTGGACAATCCTGAGATCGTCCAGGATGATTTTTTATGCCAAAATTGAGTTTTTATGGTTTTCTAAAGCCCTCTTTTAAGCGCATCATACGGGATGATCCTACAATCGTCCTGGATGATATTTGGCACCGAAATTGAGTTTTTAGGATTTTCAAAAGCGCTCTTTTAAGGCACATCATACAGGACAATCCTGCGATCGTCCTGGATGATTTTTAATGCCAAGATTAATTTATCAAAGCCCTCTATTTAAGCTTTATCTAGACACTCGATATGTGTCTTTAGCATCCATTGAGGCTTCATTTCTTCTGAAGAAAACTTGAAGAGAGAGCTTGAAAGGGAGAGAGGAAGGGGTGGAGTTTGAGAGAGTGAGAAGATCCTTAGTGGAGGGGGTATCACATGGTTGCTCCAGCAAGCTTGCACCTTAGTACCAACAGATTCAAGGCTCGTATTGAGGGAAGTTTTAGGAAGAAGAAGATCTCTTTGGTGTCAAAGGACACGACTACTCCGCTGCACCAGAGAAGGTGGATGAGATTTTGTAAGGGCTTCTCCGCCTAGCAGTGGGGGCTAAAGAAGAGACATTGAGTTTAGTGTAATAATCATAGGGTGTCTTTGAGGAGTGGACGTAGGTCAAGGTTTTACCGAACCACTATAAATTTAGTATGTTCTTTCCTTTATTATTTTCAAATTTAATTTCCACACTTTGATTTTCTTTGTGGTGAATTTTGACTTGGTTTGAGTTTGTATTTTGATTGAGAAATTTTTTAAAATACCAATTCACCCCCCCCCCCCCCCCCTTTGGTTAGCCTTGGGCTAGTTCATAAGGGCTTAACATCTCTAACGAACTTTCAAGATTCAAACTGATTAAAAAATTTTAAAAGCCTTTGCATCATACTCAAAGAAGTATTAGTAAAGTTAATAAAATCATCAGCTAAGCCTAAATGAGAAATGTGAAACCCACCTAAAGCTCTAAAGTAAAGACTAGGAAAGTTATGAAATAAATTAGCAAGCCCTCTAGATAGGTACTCAGCAGCAATAATGAAGGGAGTTGGACAAAGAGGATCCCCCTATCTCAACCCATGAGATGCCTTAAAGAAACCATTAGCTTTACCATTGAGAATGATGGAAAAATAAGGACTTTCAATGCAAAGCTTACTAAGATTAATGAAATGAGAACTAGAATCAAATAACTTCAAAACCTCATATAGAAAATTTCAATTAATATTGTCGTAAGACTTAACAATGTCAAGTTTTAAAATCATGTTCCCACCTCTAGTTTTAATATCCAAATCTTGGAAAAACTCTTGAGCTAAAACAATATTATCAGAAATAGAACGCCCTTTAACAAAACCCATTTGTAAGGGAGAAATAATCTTAGGGAAAAGAAGAGATAAACGATTCATCAAAATTTTAGAAATAATTTTTTAAAAAGGGAGCATAAACTAATGGGCCTAAAATCATTCCAAGAAGAACAAGAATTACTCTTGGTATTAGAACAATCAAAGTAGTAGTGAAAAACTTAGGGATAATATTACCTTCAAAAAAATCAGTAATGGTAGAGAAAATGTCATTAATAATAATATGCTAAGTTTTTTGAAAAAAACTTAGTCGTGAAACCATCAGGACCAGCAATTGAGTCACTGTTCATAGCATTGACAATCTCTTTAACTTCATCCACAAAGGGTTGTCTAACTAGAAAGACATTAACATCTTAAGAAACAAGAGAAGGAATAATGTTAGGATTATTAGGAGCATCAGAGATGAAATTTTTGTTCAGGTGAATCTGAAAGTGCAACACAACCATGTTTGCAATTTCCAACCTATCTTTAATAAAGGTACCATCAGGCCTATTAATTTTATGAATGCAATTAGTAGAGCGTTTTCTTCTAACCAAGGCATGAAAATACATAGTATTTGTATCCCCTTCCACAAGATATTTAATCGTCGCTTTTTGTTTCCAAAAACTTTCCTCTTGAGCTTGCAACTTATAAAGGCCCTCTTTAGCTTCCTTCAGAAGGCACAAGTTGGCCTCAGAAGGGAACACTTGACATTGATTCTCCTGAAAAGACACTTTATCTTCCACAATTAAAATGTTAGCAAAAATATTCTTAAAAACATTATGGTTCCATCAGTTTAAAACAAACTTGAGTTTTATGAGTTTAAACCACATTCTTCTCATACCAAAAATGGAATTATCCGGATGTAAAGGAGTATTCCAATTATTCATAACCAGATCCATAAAGGAACCATGAAGAAGCCACAGGTTTTGTAATCTAAAAGATGGTGAAAAATCCCTCCCATTAGAATTAATTTTAATAAGAATCGGAGAATGATAATAAAGAGTCCTACTGAGATGCTTCACATTCGTAATATCAAACGAGTTCAATCAATTATCAATAAATAAAACTTTATCTAATCTTTGCCAAAAATGCCCACGATGACAGGTAAACTTATCACCAGAAAAACCAATATCAATAAGGTTACAATCCATGATGATGTTATTAAAGTCCTCCATAGAATTATAGATAGGAAGAGAGCCCCCTATATGCTCAAAAGGACAAGTAATGATATTAAAATCTCCCCCAATAAGCCAATAAGATTACATAAATTATGAAATTGAACAATCTGATCCCATAAAATCTTTCTAGTATAACGAGAAGAAGCTTCATAAATAAAAGAAGCACAATATTGCATGTTAGAACTTTCAATATTATAGTGAATGACTTGAGTAAAATCACTGATGACATCTACGCGAACCAAATCTTTCCAAAATATCCAAATTTTATTAGCAACATTGGACAAGGCATTTTTAAAACCTAAGAATTTAGCAGAACTAAGTAACTTGTAAGAAGAAATAAGAGGTTCAAGTAAGACAATCAAAGAGACATTAAAAATACGACAAAAATTCTTAACTCTCACCTTGGAGTAAGAACAACCAACACCCCTAACATTTCAAATGATAGCATTAAACATAAATACACTAATTAATGGGAAGTATGCAAGTGGGTTGGATGAGGGGACTGTAAAACAATATTTTTAGGTTTCCTACCTCTCTTACATGACCTTTAGAAAAACTAGTATCATTATCGTCTCTAACAAAACATTTGTCCATTAAATCCACATCTTCAACATCAGTAAAAATATCACTATAAAAATTCTCAATCAAGGGAAAATTACTTTCATTGAACGTACAAGAGTGCTAGGGAGCAAGAGGTAAAACCTCTTCACCAAAAAAAACATCCCTTAAAGGTTGTCCTGCCATTTTGATTGAGGATTCAGTTGTGTCTCAGCTTGCTGCTCCTTTTTAGTTTATGTTGGTCAATAAATTTGTGCTTCGTCGTCCTAATTTAGATGTGATTCGCAAGTTTTTTCTAAGCCTTAAACTTTTGTGTTCATTTAATGTTGGTTGGCTATATTCATATCACATTACTATTAAACTGAATAACGACTTGGATTATAGTTGTATTTTCTCTCAGAGATTGTATTACATTCATGGTTCTCAAATGAGGTTACTCAAAAGGTCACCAGATTTTTATGTGCGGGAGGAGTCTCCCATTGCACTAGTGTGGAATTCCTTTTCAAACTTACGTCTTCACTTCTTTAATTCACAAATTATGTTTGGTCTAGCTTCGGTGTTTGGAAGACCTTTGCAAATTGACCAAGCTACTGCAACGTTATCTCAACTGTCCGTGGCTCGGATTCAAGTTGAGTTAGATGTTTCTAAAAAATATCCTGATGGGATATGGTTTTGTTCTGAATT
This sequence comes from Dendrobium huoshanense, assembly GCA_016618105.1. NCBI lineage: Eukaryota > Viridiplantae > Streptophyta > Magnoliopsida > Asparagales > Orchidaceae > Dendrobium > Dendrobium huoshanense. The sequence continues at coordinate 57,388,719 of CM028347.1, read as the reverse complement.
GAATGGTTATTTTCAGAAGGTGGAAATTAAAAATCTTCCTATATTTTTTTCTCATTGTAATATGTATGGTCATGGGGTGAATGAAAGTTTTAGATTACATCCTAATCTTCGTATGGAGAAAGTCCCATCTAAAGTTTTACATGTGAATGAAGATGAGGATCAATTACCGCAACTAGGGAAAGAAGATGTCTCTAATTCTAATAATATGGTGGTTCAATGTTCTTCCCATTCTTCTAAGGATCCTGTTTCTAAGGTCTTGGAGGATTTGGATAGTGGGACTCATAATGACATTATTTCTATACTTAAAGAAGTTTCAAATGTTGGTCTTGAACAATTTGAGTTCCATGATCCTATTGAGCAAAGGCTAGATAGTAGTTTTTTTTCTATTAATTTTACTTTCTCTGATAAGATTAATGGCTCTACTAACATTTTGACTAATATGATTTCCTCTATAGTTCCTAATAGTTCTTCTACTTTGATCACTAATTGTTCTACTATTTTTGTTCAAGAGAAAGATCAAGAGAATTGTGGTGAGGGTCGTCTTGATAAAGGGAAATCTATTGTGAGGAAGTTTTATCCCTTAGAGCAAAAAGCTTTGCCTGATGATAGCATTGTTCAAATTATTTTAGGGCCTCTAACTTCTTCTCAACCCGAGGTGTTAAAGCTTGGGAATATTGCGGCCAACAAGTTTAGTAATATGGGAAGAATGCACAAATTGAACCCTAGAAGATGAGGAAGAATATCTCGACACAACATCCTTAAAGGAACATGTCTTATTGTTAGGGAGCATAGAGAAAAATAGGATGGATGATGTCAAGGACATTATCTCCCCATAAAAACCTTCGAAAAACCTCAAAATAACATTACGAGAGAACACAAAGAAAACCAAAAAAAGGAAAAACACAAGAGAAGTGAAAGAACCAGGCCAAGGGAAGGATCGGGGAAGCACGAAGGATCAAACCCTAGAATAACTATGAAATCCCCCAGAAAACCAGAGCAGAAGACAGACCAAATAGAATTTGTGAATTAAAGAAGTGAAGCTGTAAGTTCGGAAAGGAAATCCACATCGGTGTAATTGGAGACTCCTCTGACACATCAAAATCCTGTGACCATTTATCTTTGCATTCTTATTATTATTGTGGCAGATCTTGCTAGCCTCCTGACTGGCTTTTTCCTTTTTATTGTATTTTTTTTATTGTGGTATATATATATATATATATATATATATATATATATATATATATATATATATATATATATATATATATATATATATATATATATATATATATATATATATATATATATATATATATATATATATATATATATATATATTTATATTTATAGTTTTCTAGGATGAAAAGATGGAATTGTTTATAGTTTCTGTTGTTGCTGCTTGTTTGTCGTAAAGAATCCTAGTTGTTAGATCCTGTTGTTGATTACAAGATCGTGGATTCCTTGCTTCTGTGCATCTGGTTTTTGTTCCTTGATTGTGGTTTAATTTCTGGTTTCTTTTCATTGTGATAGGCAATTATTATAAGGTAATTCATATTGTGATTCTGATTGCTGGTTCTTGTTGTTGTTTCTTGTTCGATGATTTTTGTCTTGGATGATTATTTTGATCTCGTTGATGTTTGTTCAGAGATCATGTTTACTAGATCTTATTATTATTATTATATTATGGTTTATTGACTGGTTGTGTTAGCTCTTCTTTGAGAGGCATTCTCTGATTGGTGTTCTGTTTGGGTTATTTCTTCTTTAGTTTATTAGGGCTACTTTGTCTTTATAGCTTTTTTGGTTGGTATCTTCTTGGTTGTATCTTTTTTCAAGGCTTAGCTGGTTGGGTTTTCTTATTTTTCTTTGGGATTGTACTTTTTTTTCTTATGTTTCTTACATCCTATTGAATTTTGTAACTTTTATTTTTCTTTAATGAAAATTGGGCATGTTTGCCCCTAATTTTCTCAAAAAAACAAAAAAACGGTAAGAGTGGGATGCTGGTATAGGTGGTGGCACTGGTGCAGGTTCACGTACAGTTGTAGTTGTAGGACTAGTTGCACTACCAACTCCCTCTTCTTCATCACAATCTGGTTTATCTTACTCGTCCCTGGTGATGATAGAAGATAATATGGAAGGAAGCATCGGTGTAGAAAATAGGAAAATGGTCGACAATTGAAGGGTATGTAAGCTTATATTTTTTTTTCTAAAATATAAGTAATGACATGACCAAGAACAATATTTTACTTTCTTCTAGTGGAAGGAAGTAGAATGAGGTTCAAATTTTGGATATAATAAATAATCATTTGAGCTTAATTAAATTGGGTATCAGACATAATAAAGTAGGTGAATCAAGAAATGAGTGGAGTAATATTGACACAATATTAATCTTTTGGAATGATTAATGTTCGTAGGAAATGCTGGATAATACGTGCATTTTTATTTAAAGAGTGGAGCAGGGGTTGGTGTTTATTTAGGGTGACATTTTAGGTTGTTAGATTGACTGAACTCTAATAAAAATTACCCATAGAGGCCATTGGTTGGGGTGAGGAACTTCTATTAAAAGATTGAGGTATTCACCTAAATTTTCCTTTGTAATTTCTATAAGATGATAACATACATAAAATTTCATGATGGGTGCTGCGACAATAATCCTAAAATTTGCAAAGAATACATTGAGAAGCTTGGAATTGAAAGGAAATGCAAGAGTGAGGAGGAATTGCAGAGTAGTGGAGGTAGAGAGATTCATCACCTTATAGTTCAGTCCATGTTGATTCAACATCTAGAGGGAGTGATGCAAGCTTCCTTACATATATAGTACAAAGCTTCATCTATAACAGATTCATAATGCTCATCACAAGGAAATGAGAGGAAGAACTTCCTTGGGTCAGTCGACCTCAATTAGTGCCTTTGGCCATTTGTTCACACAAGGATATGAGAGAATGAGTTAAGAAGGAAGAAAAGAAATTAGAGGATTGAGTGAGCAAAACCTTAGAAATCCCTCCAATTCATAGATTTTTTAGCGGATCGTACAATATGATTTTAGATCATATAGTACAATCAGATGAAATTAAATTATCTGGATGAATTGCTTGGAAAAGTTGCCAAAAGATGTAATACGATCAGAATTGTACTAGATGATCTTAAGGAATTGTGGTCATCCCAAGGAGTTATCTGAATGAATTTTAATTAGATTGATTATACATTATAAACAGGTTTTTATATAGTACGAACTGAAATTATTATTTTAATGACAGAATAGAATTCATTCAATAAGTTTTGACACATGTATAATCTAGTTGAAAAGTATTTAGTATAGCACAATCACCAATAATTTAGTATATCTAGACCATTGATTTAATTAAGGGCAGAGATTTGTGCAGGGATATGCATATCATACAGTATGATTTTAACAACTTTTTTTATTTTGTTTTGTTTTTTTTTTTTTTAAGATAGTGAAGGGTGTGTGATGATTAGGGAACATCTACTAAATAAATTAAATAATAAATATGAAAAATAAGACAAAATACACAAAAAATAGGTAGTCACACAAATTCAAAATGACCCATACTTAAAGCACACAAAATGAATGATTGATTTTAAATGATAGAAAAATATTGATTCATCCTAAATGAAGGATGAATGTCTACAACACCTAGTCTAGTTCTCAATTTGCTAAAGGTTTTATAGGCAAGGGGTTTGGTGAAGATGTTTATCAATTGGTCTCTAGTAGCTATATGATGTATTTTATATCCCTATGGCTAAATGATCTCTCATAAAATGATGCCCAATGTCTATATGCTTTGTACGAGAGTGTTGGATTGGATTCTTAGAGATGCAGATTGCACTAGTGTTGTCACAAATAATAGTAATGGTGCATATAGGTAATCCAAGACCTAAGATTTATTGATTTAGCCATAAAACTTGAGTTACACCACATTCTACGATAATGTATTCCACCTCAGCGGTGGATAGAACTACTAAATTTTTTTTTACTAGATCACGAAACTAATAATTATCCTATAGGTTAACAGGTTCCTGATGTGCTTTTCCTATCTACCCTACATCCTACAAAGTGACAATTTGAATATCCTATTATTTTAAAGGATGTGCTATGTCTAGGGTAACAAATACTTAGGTTTTGGGTGCCTAATAGGTATTGAAGGATTCTCTTAACAACAATTATATGAGATTTTTTTGGATCAACCTAAAATCTATTACAGTGATATACACTAAAAATTATATCTAGTATATTAGCATTCAAATAAAGATGTGATCTAATTATCCCTTTATATTTTTTCTGATCAATTAATTTCCATTTGGATCCTTATCTAACTGAATGGTCGATCTCATGGGAGTATTTATTGCCCATCTCGTAATTATTAAGAATATCCATGATATATTTTGATTAGCTAAGGAAGGTTTCATTATCCCTTTGCTACACAGTAATTCCAAGGAAATCATTGAGCTCTCCCATCATGCTCATCTTAAACTCTTCACTGCTAATCTTTAAAAATTTATCACATAGATTTTTATTTATATATCTATTGATCTCATTTCTTTCTTAGTTCACTAGGACCAACATGGGTTACTTTCTGGTGACCTAATTATTTGAAGGTGTCCACTTCACAATCATATAAATCAATGTTAAAACCAAATGCAAGTCTAATCAAATCCTATTCTACCCTTCAATTAAATCTCTAGTCCAGTCTTCCACCAACTTTCAATCAAATTTTAAAACATGTCCAATTAATCTCAATGATTCATTTGATTTTCATTGATGCAGATATTTCAAACTCAACTAATCAACTCGAAAATCAAATCAAAATCAAAGGCTCCAAACAAAATCCCAGGGTTAAAGATCCAAGTCCTGAAAACCCTTTACTAATGAATTTTTTGTCACCTAGAAATCTAGTCGATTGACCTCTAATTTAGGGTCTATCATATGCATATTATTTAGATATGTCTCTAAGGCCCGCAGGGATTTAGCCTATGCCACTAAACTTGTCATTCAGTGGAATTTGGCCATAAGGCTCTTTCGAACCTTCTAATCACATCCATGGCCCTTTTAATGAATTGTTGATTGGTAACCTACACTTTGCAGGACCTAGTTTGACCCAAGGTTGACGAGGGGTCAAAATGACCAAGATGTCCTTTAATGGGATTTTTTATCTTTTCCCAAAAAAATTAACATAGTTCAATCTTATTAACCATTAAAACATATCACAATGGATCCTAATGATTATTAAATAAAAGTTAGGCCCAAACCCACTCTCTTGTTTGACCTAGTTGACGAAGTAAACCATGGTTGACCAAAGTGCCCTTTAAGAATTTAAATAACTATTTTTAACAAAACGAGTTTCCCTTGACTTGGGACCACTCCCATTGAGTTCAAATGATCAATTTAAATTTAATGAACCCAACTCTTGACCCTTGGTCAACCTAGTTGACTAAGTCAACCAGGTTTGACCAAACCTTGCATAAAGTTCTACCCATTCATACCCTTTGACCAAGGCTTTCCCAAGCCAATTTAAAACCCTTAGGACCACGCATTGGATCCTTATATATGAACCTTAGGAGGACCCAAGACTTGAGCTAACTTGGGTTAGCCATTTTACTTGACCCAAGTATCCATAGAGAGTTCTCCCTTGAGGCAAGTTCTAACACTAGCCTAATTGGATCAAAGTAATAGTGTCATTGGGTCCCCCATGATTGAGTTGAATATTTTTAATATGGATTTAAGGAATATAATTTGATGATAAAAAACATTCCTGACATTCATGTTTCTTTACTATTATTACTACTGCGTATTTATTTTGGTTGCCCTACCACTAACGTTTCAGGTCCACAAGGTCAATGGCAATTCATGCCAGCTCAAGTTTGGGTAGAGTAGGACTGAGTCAGTCTATAGTTTTAATTCAAGTATTTTTATCTTTTCTTGCGTAAAATGTAATAAGGTGGATCCTGATGCTAAGTAACCTTGTACATACACACTCAGGGGGACAAATTCTAAAAGTTTAAGGGTTTTTCTTTTTTTAATAACATTATATAGGAAGATTCAAAATAATCCTGGGTGATCAGTTAAAAATAGAAACCCTAAGGGTCCTGTGTTAAGATAACCAAATTGAGCAAATTATCTTGGATGATATTTACATCGTCCTGGATGATAGGCTCAAATAAGAAAGAATCAGCCACCAACTCTTTTAGGTATGATATTATCTTTAAGAATTGTCCTAGATGATAGACTCAAATTAGAAAGAATCAACCATATCATCCTGGATGATTCATTACAATCATACCTAAATTAGTCAGGTGATTAAGAAAATTAATTAAGGTTAGATTAATCTATTATATTATCCTGGATGATCAGTAAGAAAAACCTTAGTCTTCTCCTGAATCACTAGATGACCAGAATGATATGCTAGATGATAATCCCTAATTTTGAACTATTCGTATCATACAATCCATGAACATCCTGGATGATATGTTATATTTCTTTATCATGCAACATATATCTCCTGAACCATAATGATTTATGGGATGATAATCCTTAATTTTGAACTAATCAAATAGAATGATCCAAGAATCATCCTAGCCAATACATTATATTTCTTCATCATCCAACATGGATTTGCTGGACGACCAAAATGATGTAGTGGATAATTTATATAATTTTTAACTAATAGTACAAGATAATGTTCTCATCATCCATCCCACCCAGATCATCTTGGTTGAAAGGGCTAAAATACACCAATCGTATAGTATATCTGTTGATCATCTTGGACAATCCTTGATGGCAAGTTGCAAATTAGAAAAAATTTTAATCCATTCTTTATAAGATCTATTGATTATTAATGTTGAGATCTTTTGTTACTTTCCTGAACTAAGTGAACTTAGAGATGGAGAGGGATAGCTTCGAAGAGAGAGAGAGAATCTTGTGAGGGGGATTTTGTGAGGTGTTTATAAAGGTTGCTTCAAGCAAGGATTCAAGTCGTCTTCTCCATTCGTTATCCTTGGCTCCTTGGTGGCTCTAGGAAGGTCTTCTTCAGTAATCGATCAAGGTTCTCCTGCTTCAGGAGGAAGCAAAAGGCGTTTGGGTTCTTTGCCTCACTTATGTCAATGGAAAGGAGTTTGTAATGGTTTCTCCACCTCGCTATGGGAGCAAAAGCAGAGTCACTGTATTTTAGTGAAATACCTAGAGGAGAGGCTCTAGGGTGTGGACATAGGTCAAGTTGACCGAACCACTGTGTGTTCTTTTTATGTTATTCATACACTTTATTTTTTCACATATTAATTTATGTGGTTGATTGCATTTGTTTTAAAATATTTTAAAAAGTTTTAACAAGTTTTTTACTTTATGTTTATGAATTTTTAAAACTACCAATTCACGTCCCCTCTTGGTTAGCCTCAAACTAATTTATAAGGGCTTAACAACCATAATGAACTTTTAAGTGGTATCAGAGTGAGATTCATAAAATCTAATTTTTGAAATCTTTTAAATTTTGATCCATGGCTAACTTTTGTAATCGAAATACTGTTGAAGGGTATTCCATTACTCGACGACCCTTATTTGATAATGTACCTTTTGATTTTTGGAAAACACAATGTTCACATTTTTATAATCTATAGATTATCACATGTAGATGCTTGTAAAAGAAGGTTATTCTACACCAACGCATGAAATCAATGGTATAAAAACTAAATTTCCATTAACTGAATGGACTTTTGATGATAGGGATTTAGCACGGCTTAATGCAAAATGTTTAAACTACTTTTTTTGTTCACTAATATTTGAAGATTACATGCATGCCTGAACTTGTGCTACTAGTAAAGAAATATGGGATAAATTATGCATTACTTTTAAAGGCACAAATGAAGTTAAGCAATCTAGGTTAAAAATCTTACTTCATGACTACAAACTCTTTCACATGAAACCTAATTAATCAATTTTTAAAATGTATACTAGGTTTACACAAATTATCACCTCCATGCATGCCATAGGAAGAGAGCTAACTAACTATGAGAAAGTTAACAAAATATTGAGATACCTTCCTTCTTCCTTTGATGCAAAGAGTGAACCAAAGATAACTTGATGTAGGTGAGAAGAAGGAGGAGAAAATTGTAGCCGTAACTGCTAATGATATGGTTACTGACTCCTCTGGTTCTAAAAGTGATGATGTTTCCTTAATTACTATTCAATTCAAAAGTTTTTTGAGAAAGAAAAAAAAGCACCATTAGAAGTGAAACAAAGGTAAGAGTAATAATAATTTTAAGGTTCTTCTAATGTGATTTGATTTAAATATAGAATGCCAGGACATGTAAAAGCTAATTATCCTATAATCAAGCCTCACCCAAGTAAGGTGAAGGGTAAGGAGAAACCCAAGTTTAGAAAGGAAAAGAAATAGATCCAAAAGGCTTTCTACGCAGATTCTACAATGGACTCTTTTGAGACTAAAGCTGGAAAGGAGACAAAAAACTTATGTTTAATGGTAGATGATCATCTTGGTCACTCTAACCAAGAATAGGTATGAAAATTAAGATATGATCAATTACTTGATGTTTTTGATAAAATTCATTCATCGTATAGTAAGATTAAAAAATTACATGATAACCTGAAACTGAATTTTTTGAACTTACAAAAAGAGCAAGAAATTTTGATGAAAGATTATTCTACACTTGATAGAAATCACATGACATTACTTGATGAATTTAATGAGTTAAATACAAAATAAATATGATTTAATCGTTGAGCATGATTTATTGAAAGCATTGCATGTTGAATTAGAAAATGTATATAAGGATTAGGATACTCTTGCAAGTTATTCAGATAGTAAAGAGCTTACTTTAAAAATAAAAATTTCAATTCATAAAAATTCAAACAAGTTCTTATAAGCTCAATTGATTGCTTGAAAAGAAAATAAAAGCCACCCATAATGCTTGAGTTTCACAATCCATCTGAGCATCATGTTTCTTTCAAACCTAAGAAGAGGCACTATAAACAGAGTAAACTAGTAAAACCTTTTTCCAATGTTATATATTTTTTATGTGGCATACTTCAAAATATCTCACACACTTGTACTATTCACTATAGTGCACATTGGGTGTGGAGACCTAAATTATATGATTCACATCATAACACACATTCATTACATTCTTCTTTCCAAAATAAGGGACCCAAACTTGTTTAGGTTCCTAAATCTAATATTTGATGATTTTGTAGGATTACTCTCACACAATACCTCATGAGAGAATGTGGTACCTTGAAAGCGGATGCTCATGCCACATAACTGTAGAAATGAATCAATGAATTTCACTGGAGGCCAGAACTGGAAACACAAGAACCTTTTGATTGAAAATGTTTTACTTGTTGATGGCTTAAAACACAACTTGCTCAGCATCAGCCAACTCTGTGATAAAGACTTTATAATAATTTTTTTTGTCAAACACATGCATCACTAGCTTAAATAACAACACTATTTTACAGGAAAAAAGGATTAACAATCTTTAAATGCTTGATATAAATAATATTAACTGTGCCGCATCTTTTTGTTTAAAAACTATTGCTGATGAGTCTTGGTTGTGGTATAAGAGGTTATGTGATGCTAGCATTAAAACACTTAGAAAAGTAACCCAAAAAGACTTAGTGAGAGGAATCCCCAAGCTTAAGTTCACTAAGGACCACCTATGTGATGCCCGTAAACTAGGGAAATAAGTAAAATCCTCTTTTCATTCCATTAAGTACATTAACACCTCTAAACCATTGGAAGTCCTTCACATGGATTTTTTTGGACCCATTAGCATTGCCAGCTTAGGGGGAAAAGTCTATGGATTTGTTATAGTTGATGACTACTTGGGTTCACTTGGATTAGATTTCTATCACATAAAAGTGAGTCATTTGATGAATTTAAATCTTTCTCCACTTGGATTAAAAAAAACTAGGTTGTGAGATCTTAACCATTCATAGTGACCATGGTAGATAGTTTGAGAATGTGAAATTTGGAATTTTCTGTGAGTAATAAGGGATTAGTCACAACTTCTCAGCTCCTAGGACCCCTCAGTAGAATAAGGTAGCTAAAAGGAAGAATAAGATCTTAGTAGAAGCTGTTAGAGCCATGCTTACTGAGTATTCACTTATAAAATACTTTTGGGTTGAAGTGATAAGCACAATTTGTTATGTGTTAAATAGGGTGAATGTTAGATCCAAACTAAATAAGACACCTTATGGGATCAATAAGGGTAGAACACCCAACCTTTCTAAACTCCACGTCTTTGGTTGTAAGGTTTTCATTCTAAATAATGGGAAATCACTCTTAGGAAAGTTTGACCCAAATTTTGATGGAGTGTTCTTAGGCTATTTAAGTGTGGAGAAATCCTTTAGAGTGTTCAATAAGAGGACTTTGATGGTGGAGGAGACCACTCATGTAGTATTTGATGAATCTAATACTGAGAATTCTATAGTTGAGGAAGAAAATGAAGAAGGTGAGATTACCCAAGGAGTAGAAAATATAAATCTAGAGGAAAGGGTAGAACCTCAAAACACTATGCCTAGAGATTAGAGATATTCTTTGAGTCATCCTAATGAACTGATCTTAGGAGACCCTTCTGAAGGTGTTAGAATTAGGCATGGATTTAGAAAAGAAGTTAACCACTATGTCTTCATCTCAATGACTGAAGCCACAAACATCAATCAAACCCTTTTTGATGAATTCTAGATCTTAGCCATGAAAGAGGAATTAAATAAAATTATTAGGAATGATGTTTGGGATCTTGTAGAAAGACTAAAGGGATAAAGTGTAGTAGAAACTAAGTGGGTTTTTAAGAATAAAATAGAAGATTATGGTGTGGTGGTTAGGAATAAGGCGAGATTTGTGACTAAGGGGTATAATAAAATAGAAGGGATTGATTTCAACGATACTTTTACCCCTATAGCTAGATTGAAAGTAATTAGAGTGCTACTAAGCATTGGCCTATTATAAAGGATTTAAGCTTTTCTAAATGGATGTCAAGAGTGCCTTTTTAAATAGGGTAATAGAAAAAGATGTATTTGTAGAGCAATCCCCCAAGTTTGTAGAATTCTCAATCTCCAAATCATGTTTTCAAATTAAAAAAGGTATTTTTTGGATTAAAACAGACACCCAAAGCATGGTATGAGAGGCTTAACACATTCATACTAGAGAGGGAGTTTAATAAGGGGAGCGTAGACACCACCCTTTTCTGAGGAGAGTAAGAGATGAATTACTCATTATTCAGATCTATGTTGATCATGTACTTTTTAAATCTTCTGATAAAAAGTTATGTGTTATTTTTCTAAAATAATGAGTAAGAAATTTGAGATGAGTATGATGGGAGAATTATCTTATTTTTTAGGTTTAAGCGTAAGATAAATGGATGATGGAACCTTTCTTAATCAATCTAAGTAAATTAAGGACATCTTGAAGAAATATGAAATGGATAAACATAAGTAAATAAATACTCCCATGAGCTCCAGCATTCAATTGGATAAGGATTCAAATAGAAAATTAGTTGAGCAAGAGAAATACAGAGGAATAATTAGATCTCTTCTTCACTTGACTGCTAGTAGACCTAATATAAAGTTTAGTGTTTGTCTTTATGCTAGACTTGAAGCTGATCCAAAAGAGTCCCACCTGAGTTTAGTTAAGAGAATCCTTAGGTATCTCTTAGGAAACCAAAACTTAGGAATCTGGTATCCAAGGTACAACACTTTTTTGATATTAAAGGATTTTCTGACTCAAACTTTAAAGGATATAGGGTGGATAAAAAGATTAACTTTAGAATATGTCAATTCATAGAATAATCCTTAGTCTCCTTGTCCATAAGAAAATAAAACTCAGTTTCACTTTCCACTTTTTGCCCAAGTCCTTTGGTTAAAGCAACAGATTCTGGATTTAAGATTACTTGTAGGGACAATGTCAATTCTATGTGATAACACTAGTTCCTTCTTTTTTTTTTTTTTTTGAAGAAATGTAAAATGCATTAAAATTATACCAAAAGAAAGTCTAGGTACAAACTAGTGAGAGTTATTCACTCGATCACTTTCCTCCTTTACAAGATTAACAAAGGTAGATGGAAGTGAACTCTCACAAAATACATCCCAAATAAAATCAAACAAAAAAGCAAGGTTAGCACAGTAATCGGCTACCTTGTTACATTTTTTATCCACAAAATGAAAAATGATGTTATCCCAATTATTTAAGAATGAGAAATCATCATGTACTATGCTTCCACCTATTTCCTTCTGTTTGCTATACAATTTTTGAAGGAATCGGATCACATTCTTATTGTATCCTTCCAAAATAATACCTTTAGTATTGAATAAACAATCCTTCAAAACCTCCTTAAGAGAGATGAATGTAAAAAGTTCTACCTGAGATATATCCCAATGTATTCCATGAAAGCCAAATGCCAACATAAATCTTCCTTTGCAGTCCCGGACAATGCCTCCAATGCTTGCTTCATAGTCATTCTTTCATGAAGCATCAACATTTATTTTGTGCCACTCGGGTGGGGGAGGATGCCAGAAAACATAACACGGTCCTAAGGACTGACCAGCATCCCAGTAATCCAAGATATCTTTGCTCAGTTTATCCATATTCACAAAGCTAATCACATTTGCTGCAATGATTGATACACTTTCTTCAGCCTTTCCATTCTTTTTCAAATTCATGTTATTCCAGGAAAACCAGAGCAAAGCAAAATATAATTTCACCAAGAATTTATTATCTTCATACACTTATTTGAGCTCATTTAAACATTGCTGAAATGAACAAAAAATCAAAACTGGAAACCCCCATATCCTCAACTTACGGATAACTTCAATAAGCTTTGAGCATTTAGTAGTAATATGATCTACATCTTCCACCTCCCCGTTGCCTCTAAGACAGAGGTTATAGCTGCTTAACTTCCTTTTCTTCAAGAAATCCGCTGTTGGAACTGCTTCTTTGCTCAATCTCCAAATGAATAACTTAACCCTTGCATTCATTTTCACCTTGTGAATCCAAGCGTTATGATCCACCACAGCTACTTCCCTCACAGATTCTTCTCATATCATAGATGAAATTGATTTCCTAAACATTTTCCTTTTCAGCTCCATATAATCTGATTCTGAATCTGGACAAATATGAATGCTACCGATTAGTTTCACCAGTTCTTCCCCAAAAAATAGAGGAAGTTTCTCCCAATTCCACCTACCTTCTTGAATAAAGCAATCAAGAGTTAAATTGTCTTCTTCAAAAATAGCCACAAAAGTAGGCCATTTACTCAGACATTTGTCCAAGATCCATACATCCTTCAATACATTATTACTTCTACCATTCACTACTTTCCATCTTATAAAACCTTTCAAGGCTTTCCAACCGCTAGAAATAATCTTCCTAGAAGAAGAACCACCTTTCCAAGTTTCACTCCTCCACCAATCATTTCCATATCTAGCCGTTAGGATTCTATTGAACAAGGAATTAGGATTAAGAACTAGATTCCAAGAAAAATTTTCTCTCTTTGGTTCCAAACTGGGTACAGCCGAGTGAAGCCCCCAACCACCCATTGATCTCGGTTTGCAAATTTCTTCCCAAGACACAAAATGCATCCCTTGTCTACCATCGATCTTATTCCAAATAAAATTTCTGGAAATTTTCTCAAATTCTCTCAAAATACTTAAGGAAATAAGAGAATGAGACAAAAGAAACAATGGAATATTACAAAAAACATGTTTTATCAAAACCGGTCTTCCCACTAGAGAAATGTATCTATTTCCCCAAGCATTAAGTGTCTACATAGATTTATCTAAAAGACATTGAAAATCAGCCTTTTTAAGTCTTCTAAGAGCAAATTTGGTTCCCAAATACTCCATTTTTTCTACTTGTTTTATCTCCAACAACCTTACTATCTTTTTCCTTCTTGCTCTGTTGATAGATTTGTTAAAAATCAAAGTTGATTTTTGAGTATTCAAACACAGTCCAGTCCAAGCATAATAATCAATCAAAATGTTTTTAATTTTCTTGATACTTTTAACTTTTTCATCAGAAAATAAGAGGACGTCATCAACATAAAGAAAATGAGAAATCCTTTGAGTATTAGGAGCAATTCTGATGCCTAAATCCTTGCCTTCATTTAAAAAGCCATTAGAAAGAAGTTGGGAGCAAATAATAAAAAGAAAAGGAGAGAGTGGACAACATTGACGGAACCCACTCTTCCCTTCAATCCAATTAGGGATTCCACCATTAATAGAGATAGCATATCTAGGCTCCATAATACCTTCCATCCCCAAATCCATAAACTGCTTTAGGAAGCCCAAGATTCCCAACATTTTGTGAAGAGTCTTCCAACACATGCTGTTGTAGGCTTGCTCCATGTCCAATTTGATTGCTACCATACCATTAGCTGCTTTAGACATTCTGATCTTGTTTGAAACTTCTTGAGTCAGTAATAAGTGATCAGCAATGTTTCTACCTTTGACAAATGCAACCTGCTCCTCCGAAATAATCTTTGGAATGACCACCAACAACTTGTTAAATAAAACTTTAACCATAATTTTATAAATTGAGTTACACAAGCTAATCGGACAAAAACCAACAGGCGTGACAGTATTCTTCATTTTTGGAAGCAGCACCACTAGAGTGTCCTTCCATTCCTTGCACATTCTACCTGTCACAAAAAATTTCTTCACCGCTTTTCAAACATCACTTTGAAGAAAGAGTAAGTAATACCATCAAAACCAGGAGCTTTATTGTTACCCAGCAATCTGATTACTTCTACAATTTCCCCATCTAAAATTTCAGCAACCAGTCTTCATCGATCATCTTCATCCAGAATTCTATACGGTGTAGGCAAGTTTTCTTCATAGTTGTCCCTTTCCTTCCATTTATCCAAAAAATACCTAAAGAATACTTCCTCTACTTCTTTAGGATCTTCGGTTAGCTCCCCACTACAGTTCTTTACTTGTGAAATCCAACTCCCACACCTCCTGGCATTTGCAAAAGAATGAAAGAATTTGGTGTTAGAATCCCCCTCCTCATACCATCTCACCTTTGCTCTTTATTTCCACCAAGTATTTAACCAACAAAGTGTCACATTGATCTCTTTAACTTTAGTTCTCAGCTTCAAAAGTTTATCTTCTCTCAACCAACCCACATTTGCTTCTTCCTCTTGAAGATGAACTATTTCCTCTTTCAATTTGTCCTTCTCAATAGAGAACTTCTTGACTTTATCCTTTCCCAAAAAATGCAAATCCTTTAAAGTTTTCTTATATTTCTTGTTAAGGATCTCCATATCATTGCCTTGAAATCCCCTTCTCCAAACTTGATTTATAATGTTAGCCAAACCTCTATAGGTTAACCATACATCCTCAAATTTGAGAATCCCTTTACTTCTAGATGGTGAATAAAAATTTTTCAATACTATAGGACAATGATCTGAGGAAATTTTGGCTAAATGCCTCACCAATGCCACTTGAATACAATTGATAGCCAAAGTGTTAGGTAAACACTTATCCAACCTTTCCAAGATCCGGCCTCCCCCATTTTTTTCATTGCACCATGTGAACCTTGGTCCCACCACCTTTACATCATGCAAATCATTCTCATTCATGAAGTCCATCATCTCCTTTGGACCTTGAGAGAATATAAATTTCCTACCTCCTCTTTTCTCATCTGGAGAGATTATGCAATTGAAGTCTCCCCCTACAACCAAAGGGACCTTCATATTAGCAACTTCCTGAATACAACCCCACAAACTTCTCCTTTTCACCACTTCTTTGCTTCCATATAATGTAGCTACCATCCACATCCCTTTATTGAAAACATTAAGGTTTCCAATCACACATTTATCTGACTCTTTGAGAACAACAAAAGAAGCCATATCCGATCTCCATAATAGCAACATTCCTCCAGACAAGCCATCGGAAGGTACCATAAATAAGTCCCAATCAGGACCCAAGATTTTCTCCAGAGAAGCTTTATCAAAATTGCTGATTTTGGTTTCCACTAATCCCACAAAAAGAACTCCATGATCCTTAACAAATTCGTTGAGATAGAGAGAAGCCTCCTTCTTCTTGGCTCCTCT
This sequence comes from Dendrobium huoshanense, assembly GCA_016618105.1. Classification (NCBI taxonomy): domain Eukaryota; kingdom Viridiplantae; phylum Streptophyta; class Magnoliopsida; order Asparagales; family Orchidaceae; genus Dendrobium; species Dendrobium huoshanense. The sequence continues at coordinate 57,372,645 of CM028347.1, read as the reverse complement.
ACAATTCCAAAAGGCTATGGAATTCATAATTTTATTCTAGGGGATGAGGCCCCTCCCTTCTTTTCTACTACCTACCCCATCAATAATTTTTCCTCTAGGAGCATTTTTGATTGGACCAAGAAACTTCAATTCTTTTGCTAGCTTTACTTTGTTAATCTCCGCACCTTATATTACTTTTCTAGCTTTATCACCTCCATAAGTTTCCCTGTTATGTCCTTCTTGAGAGCATGTTTCCATATCTTTTCCAGCCTTTGACGAATTGACATTATTTACCACAATATCACTCATACTTTTAAGTTTTTCCACCGCCATCATATCATCATCAACCATATTCAATTCATCAAATTTATTAGCTGTATTTGAAAAACAATTAGAATCGGATCTGGCCTTACCCAATTCATAACCAAAGCTAATATCATTTTTTTCCAAATTGCACTTCTTTTTTCCACTACAACAATGTTCTATTACAGCTTTTCAGCTATATCTCCTTCCGGTCTATACTCCCCTTCTTCTATTTGTTCAGCCTCAACACATAATTTCTCTAGAATCTCTGGGATAGAGACTTCACTGCTGCCTTCACCCATACCATTCCTAACTTCCTGTGCAGATATCACTGGTACAGTATTCTTTTTAACATATCTAACTGTGTTTGGCTTAATCACCTTGTAGCTATGATTAGATATTCTACTTCTTTTGTTTTTGACTAGGATCCACGAACCATAAGAAGGCTCTTTTGAAACCTCCTGCTTCCCTCCCTTAACATTTTCTCTACCACTTCCAACATCATTCTCAACAACCTTAGGATTTTTTTCTTTTAGAACACATTCATTTTCCACATGTCCTATCTTCCCACATACAAATCAAAAGTTTGATACCTTCTCATATTCCACATTTTGGAAGAATCTTCCCGCCAAGCTATCCACCCAAACCCCTACCAGAAGAGGTTGATCAAGCCTTATTCTTACACATACTCTTGCAAATTCTCTCCTTCTCCAATTAAACATATTACCATCCATCATAAGTGGTTTTCCAATTCTTGAAGCAATGCAAGCTACATTCTTCTTATCCCAACATTGCAATGGTAAGTGGGGCATTCTAATCCAAATTGGAGAAGAAAGTCCCTTCATAGATGCAGTAGTAAAGTCCAGAGTCCACTTCTCCATTCCTACTATATGCCCGTTAACAAACCAAGGGCCTCTTGAATGAACTGCTTCTACCATCTCTTCCGAGGAGAAAGAGCATAAGAACCAACCTCTACCCAATGTAGTAAAGTGGAATTGTCCGAATTGACTCCATTGCCTCCTTATCTCCCAAGCCACCATATGGGATGGTAAGTCCTTTCCAAATACATTAATTACCAATAAATTTGACAATTTCTTTAAGTTCATCACCTCCATTTCTTCATTTAGCCTTACAGCCTTTCCATCCTCAGATAATAGTACCTCCTCTTTAAAATCTAGTTTTATATATGGTTTTTTGCTTCATGGATTCACATTTCCCATGCCTATAGAGTTTTTAGGCATTCCATTAGACAACCTATCTCCATCCAAGCCATTCCTTCTTTTCGATATAGAATGAATATTATTATTAGCCAAATTCCAAGAATCTGCATTTATCTCACTACGACTGAGTCCAGGGATAGCATTTGGATTTTTGAAACTGTTAACAAAAATTTTCATTCAAGAATTAGATGCCGTATTATCAGAAGGAATTACAAAGATTTCAAACTCTTTGGAGTCACCATTTCCATAGCTATAACTAATGCCTTACCTTAGCCTTCCACATGCTCGATCACCTGAGGCCTTAAATCTGATGCCTCTTTTATCACCAATGGACCTTGCTGTTTCTTCAAAGGAATCTGTTCTCTTTGTTTGGAATTTGAAAACAACAAACCATTTTCTTTCACAATTACCTTTGAATTACCCACAAATGATGGAGTCCTCGACAAGATGATTGACGTCGGTCATCTTCTTCCGGGTAAACATCCTAACATTGCCTGCAGTAGTCCACCGCCATCGTTCCCCGCAGATCCTGATAATCAGGACTAGAATCCAGGAATGAAATTTTAAATTTTCAAAATTTTCTCTCTCTAACGGGTGGAGCTTCTCTCTCTAACAGTTTAGCAAAAATGCTTAAGACACTAGTTCCTTCTGCATTTCTACAAATCCTATCCAAAACTTTATAACCAAACACATTGATATAAGACATCACTTTATAAGGGACCATATTACTAAAGGAGACATTGAGATACACCATGTAGCAACTAAAAACTAACTAGTTGACATTTTTACAAAACCACTGTCCTAAGAAACTTTTAGCATCTTAAGGATAAGATTAGGTGTCATAGATATAAATGCATGAACTTGATGACTTTTGAACTCTGAATTTTCTATTTTTTAATCTTTTTTTAGTCTTCAGTGTTTGCCTATTTTTTTGTGCTACTGTTTCTTTTGTGCTTTATGATTTATTATTAATTTTTATTTACTTATGTTTTGTTATTAATCACTGTTGGAATGATACATTTTGCCTTTTTTTTTTAGAATTTATAATCAATTATTGACATACCTAAATCAGTTAAAGGAAAAAAAACTGTTGATTGTTTCCATTCCTGTAACTCCTTTTAGCGGTGTAATTTTCTTTTTAAACAAAAATCTATCTCAAATTAACAACTAGACTTTGAAATTGAGATCTTTTTTATCTTATTATAATAATATATATCATTAAAAAATATTCAAAGTCATTAAATAACTTTCTAGCTTTCTTAATCTTATTGTTATATTTATCATATGTTTTGATTCGTCTTTGTGGTTTACTCCACATATTAGAGAGTGAGTTTTTTCTTTTTTATTATCTGGAATAGATTCTCACAAATAAGAGTATTTAAATGTTTCAAAAGGAAATTAGCTTGCAAAAATGATAAGAGGAATAAAATAATCCCAAAAAGAAAAATTGAAAAGTTGGGCAATGATTGCCCAAAAAATTGAAAGATACACAGTGTATCAAAAATATAAAGACGTATAAAGTGCACCAACCATTTGATAAGAGACACAAAATTATCCCACAATAAATCAATCTTTTTCTCTTTCAAACCTCTAAATCTTAGAAGAATTCATGTAGAACTTTATATTTTGAAAGACTTGATTTCGAAATTCATGATTGTGACTAATTAGTTTGCTATATTAATCAATAAGATATTTTTCTAGAACAATGTTTTGAACAGATCACTTTTTCTTATCCAACTACTTTTTTTGAGTTAGATCTTTGTTTTTAAAAGATGGTTTGTCTTATAAGAAGTCCGTGTTGAGGTTAACAAGATAGGTTGTTCTACCATTTTTCGTACTTCAATGATGTTAACTCATTTCTTGCTAATTTATAATCCAATCACAAGAAAATCTTATTATTGTCTAGCATAGATTAAAAAAAAACATTACATTTTTTCACTTTCGTTTTTGTTTTAGTGCCTTTTATAGTATTTTTTTTGGTGTTTTCTTTATTAATTTTTGCTTGCTTTTCCATTTTTGGGCTAAGTTTCAAATTTATATTTTTTCTTTTATATTTATTTTCCGTTTCCTCCTTATTATGATGTCAAAAGGGGGAGTAGGGTTAGGGTTTGTATCAGTATATTGTTATGTGCTTATATTATTTTTTGTTGCATCACCTACTTGTTTTAGTAAAATCTGCATTATTTTGTTTATATTGTTTTCCTTTACTTTATGTTTCAGTCTTACTAATCTGATTGATTTGAAATTACCTATAAAATGTTTTCCATCATAAGAAAGGGGGAGATTATTGTAAATACAAATTTAAGGAGTATATTTTGATGATAATTAACATTTATGACATTCGTGTTCATTTACTACTGTTACTATTACATTTCTATTTTGGTTGCCCATCTACTAACATTTTAGGTCCACAAGGTCAATTGTAATTCAACCCAACTCAAGATTGGGTAGATTAGGATTGAGTCAGTCTCTAATTCTAATTCCAATGTTTTTAGCTTTTCTTGAGTCAAATGTAATAAGGTGGATCCTGATGCTAAGTAACCTTGCACACACACACTTAGGGGGAGAAATTCAGAAAGTTTAAAGGTTTTTTTATTTTTGATCACATCATACAAGACAATTTGAAATCGTGTTGGAAGATCAGTTAAGAATAGAAAATCTAATTAGGGTTCCTGTGCTAAGACAGACAAATTAAGCAATTTGCTCTGGATGATATTTACATCGTATTGAATATTAGGATTAAATTAGAAAGAATCAACCACCAAACTCTTTTAGGTATGAAATTATTTTTAGAAATTATACAGGATGATCCCATATCTAAAAGTTTGTTAGGGATGTTAGGCCCTTATGAACTAGCCCAAGGCTAATTAAGAGAGAGGTGAATTGGTTGTTAAAGATCTTTTAAAACAAAACTACAAACTAAAATCACCACAAAGAAATCAACGATGCAAAAAATAAATGCAGAAGTAATAATAAGAAAGAACACACCAGATTTATAGTGGTTCGATCAAACCTTGACCTACGTCCACTCCTTGGAGGCACCCTCCAAGTATTGCACTAAAATAAGTATCTCTCCTTTAGTCTCCATAGCTAGGTGGAGAAGCTCTTATAAAATCACTTCCACCTCCCCCGGTGTGGTGGAGTCACCGGGTCCTTTGACACCAAAGAGATCTTCTTCTTTTGTGTACTTCGCTCGAGACAAGCCTTGAATCCGACGGTATTATGGTGCAAGCCTGTCGGAGCAACTGTGTGGAATCCCCCTCCACACTCCCTTGAGTCCCCCCTCACAAGATCTTCTCCCTCTCTCAGACTTCACCCATTCCTCACTCCCTTTCAAGCTCTCTCTTCAAGTTACCCCCAAAATAATGAAGCTACAATGGCTGCCAAAGACACTTACTAAGTGTTATGTCATAGCTAAAATAGAAGATCTCAAAATTAGCTCATTAATGTAAGTTGTCGACATTATCATTCAGGATGATAGTCATATCTCCCTAGCCAATCAGTAGAAATTAAGCTCAATCAGCCTGGGACGATTTGGGATGATCAGAAGAAAATTAATTACATTGTCCATGCCGATACCATATCATCCTGGCCGATTAGTTTAAAACCGATTTCAATCATCCAGATCATCTCCCGGAATTTATCCTGGCTGATGTCAATCATCCAGGACATTGTCCTAGCAGATCCTGCGATCGTCCCGGACGATGTGATCGTATCAATCAGCCTTTAATGCTTTCTAAAGATACCAGATCAATTTAGGCATAATTGAGTTAGATAATCCTGATGATATTGATATCATCATGGCTAATTTCCTAAAATAAAGAATACCTAATCTGATCATGGCGGTTGATTCTTTCTTAATTGAGCCTATCGTCCTGGCTGATACAAGTATCATCCAGGCCGATCGGCTTATGACGGCTGCCATAATGAGGATGCCCTAATTAGGGTTTCTACTTTTGGATCGATCATCCAGGACGATATAAATATCGTCCCAGACGTTGTTACCAAAAATAATAAAATTTTAAGGAACAACAGAAAATATTCCAAGTTATAAATCATCAGAAGCCACACCAAAATACAATAGACTCAAGAAAAGGAAAAAGGGTACAAATTGACTAAGATCTAGTCTACCCAATCTTGAGCAAGTTCCAAAATATAGTCTGATCGTGTGGACCTGAAATGTTAGTAGATAAGGCAGTCGTAGAGAAATAAGAGTGTTTGCTATCATCAAAGTTATAAACCATGAAAATAGTGCCACAACAATGTCCCCTTTTGATGATGGAAAACATTATAATTTGAAATTTCTAAAGATGAAAATATTTTCTCCTAATCTCCCCCTCACTAGAATAAAACTTTTAAAAATAAGGGAGATAAAAATATATATTTTTTTTGAAGAAAAAAAATACAAGAAAAATGACACAAAAAATAGCAGTACACGTTCTCCCTCTTTGACGTTATCAAAAATAGAAGAGGCACAAAAATAAAAACAAAATGATTAAAAGAAAAAAATGATCCCTGATCTAGTGAACAAAACAAATATTCTTAAAATGAGAAAGTTACCTCTTGGTTTTAATCAAAATCGTAGTAGAATCGTATTGACAACGAATAGTCCAGAAAAGGTTAAAAATTTAGAATTTGATAATCCAAACTTAATCTCTTTAAAAAGGCTCAAAAAAACTTTTTAATTCAGTATCTAAATAATGAAATAAATTAGAGAAAGAAATAGTCATTTTTCAAAGCTCCTTCTATAAAATATATCTAACAGAAGATTAATGCACGAATTGTTGAATCAGGAATCATGATTTTCAAGATCAAATATCAAAAGTATCAAGGGTTTTCTTAAGCTTTTAAGAAGAATAAGAATGGTAAGCATTAAATTTTGTGGGCTCATTTTATGCTTCTTGACATTTGGTTGGCGCACAGTGCATCTTTTGATTTTTGATACACTGTGTATTTTTCAATTTGGCGACTTTGCGCATCTTTTATTTTTAGCATCATTGGCCAATTTTTTGAATATGCTGCCTTTCTGAAATCTTAAAAACAAAAGTAAACCCATTTTATTGACCAAGTGAATTTCTTGATTAAGAAAAATTTGAGTTAGATTCAATAACTTGCAAAAGATTCCTATGCGATAAATAAAATGTAAGGAGATAAAAAATTTTGGTTTCAAAGACTAATTAAAAATATGAAAAAGATTTTAAATCAAAAGTAGAATAACCTCTTTTAGAAAATAGAGATTGAGAGTAAAAAAAGGAGTTTTCTTCCTTTGACTATTTTAGAGAAGTCAAACACAACTTACCAAAGATTTTAAGAAAAAAAATAGGAAATAGATTTTTCATTATTAGAAAAGTGAATTTATGTGTTGATCAGAGAAAAAACTCTACGAGACAAGAAAAAATTCAAAGAATATAAAATACAAAAACATAAAATAAAACTGAAAATAAAAAATAAAAAATAAAAAATAACAAAACACAACACAAACACACAAACAAGGCTTTTTACCATTATCTTTCTCCTGGTCTGATGCTTCAGAAACCAGGTATGCCTAGGAGATTTTTTGTTTTTCATTATTTTCCTAGTTTAAAATTTACTTTGCTTTACCCTTTCCTTTCGCAGGAAGAACTCTTAAATTAGGGCACTGATTTTTCATATGTCCAGGCTTCCTACATCGAAAGCAAATAATATCAGAAGAAATATTAACATCCTTACCATTTTATCTTTATTCCACTTTTGTTGATGCTTATGCTTTGGTGATCTTTTTGATTTGCTTGACAAGTCATTACATTGGTCACCAACTAAGCTATCTTTTTTTCTATCTTCAGCTTTTAGAACAATCGTTTCACCTGTATCCAAAAGTCTTTGACTCAAGCTTTGCTCGTAGGCAATGAGTGAGCCAATCAAATCATCAATAGAACACTCCTTCAAATTTTTTGATTCACAAATAGCAATAATTTTAGTATCAAACTTATCTAGTAGACAACGAAGAATTTTGTTTACTTTTTTTAAAATTTGAGAATTCTTTTCTTAAAACATGCAATGATGTTACAATTTGAATAAACCTAGTATACATGTCTATGTTCGTTTCATAAGGTTTCAAGAAAAATAGTTCAAAATCATGCATTAACATATTCAACTTGGATTGCTTGATTTCACTAGTGCCTTCGTATATGGTGTGTAGTTTATCCCAAACTTCCTTACTAGTAGTGCACGTGGATACTAACATAAAATCTTCAGAATTTAAAGCATAAAAAAAACAATTTAATGATTTTGCTTTTAATTAAGCATTGAGTTATTCTTCCCCGTTCCATTGATTAAAAGCAATATCAGTTTTAATTCAATCTATAACACGTGATGGTGATGAATAACAAGTTAAAATTATATGCCACATGCGAAAATCAATCGATTGTAAGAAAGTAGTCATGTGAATTTTTCAAAAATTAAAGGTAATATTTTCAAATAAATGTAGTCTAGTGATCGAATAACCTTCTACAATATTATGATTAGAAAAATTAGCCATGGATCGAAATTTAAAAGTTTTTAAAAACTAGATTTTATGAATCCCTCTCTGATACCACTTGAAAGTTTGTAAGGGATGTTAGGCCCTTATGAACTAGGCCAAGGCTAATTAAGAGAGAGGTGAATTGGTTATTAAAGATCTTTTAAAACAAAACTACAAACTAAAATCACCACAAAGAAATCAACGATGTGGAAGTTAAATGTGGAAGTAATAATAAGAAAGAACACACCATATTTATAGTGGTTCGGTCAAACCTTGACCTATGTCCACTCCTTGGAGGCACCCTCCAAGTATTGCACTAAACTAAGTGTCTCTCCTTTAGCCCCCATAGCTAGGCAGAGAAGCCCTTATAAAATCACTTCCACCTCCCCCGGTGCAGTGGAGTCGCCGGGTCCTTTGACACCAAAGATATCTTCTTTTTTGGTGTACTTCCCTCGAGATAAGCCTTGAATATGACGAGATTAAGGTGCAAGCCTATCGAAGCAACCGTGTGGAATCCCCATACATACTCCCTTGAGTCCCCCCTCACAGGATCTTCTCCCTCTCTCAGACTTTACCCATTTGTCACTCCCTTTCAAGCTCTCTCTTCAAGTTACCCCCCAAAGAATGAAGCTACAATGGCTGTCAAAGACACTTACTAAGTTTCATGTCATATCATAAATAGAACTTCTCAAAATGAGCTCATTAATGCAAGTTGCTGACATTATCATCCAGGACGATAGTCATATCATCCTGGTCGATCAATGTAAATTAGGCTCAAACAGCCCGGGATGATTCGGGATGATTAGAAGAAAATTGGTTACATCATCCAGCCCGATACCATATCATCCTGGCCGATTAGTTTAAAACTTATATCAATCATCCTGATCATCGCTCGGAATAGATTCTGGATGATGTCAATCATCCAGGACATCATCCTGGCCGATCTTGCGATCGTCATGGACGATGTGATCGTATCAATCAGCCTTTAATGCTTTCCAAATATACCAAATCAATTTAGGCATAATTAAGTTAGATCATCCTAGACGATGTTGATATCATCCTGACCGATTTCCTAAAATAAAGAATACCTAATTTGATCATGGCTGCTAATTCTTTCTTAATTGAGCCTATCTTTGATGATAAGTAAGAAAAACCTTAGTCTTATCCAAAATTACCTGGATGACCAGAATGACATGCTGGATAATAATCCATAATTTTGAATTAATCATATAGTACGATCCGTCAATCATCTTAGACGATACGTTATATTTCTTCATTATCGAACATGTATCTTCTAGATGACTAGAATAATTTTTTAGATGATAATCCCAAATTTTGAGCTAATCTTATAGGACGATCCTAGAATCATCCTAACCAAAATGTTATATTTCTTCATCATTGTAAATGGATCTGCTTGATGACCAATTTGTTGATTATGAACAATGTGTTGGACAATTTTTATGATTTTGAACAAATCATACAAGATGATGTCCATATCGTCCGGATGATCTAAACAAATAATGAGTTCTAATCATCCAGCCCGCCTAGATTGTGCTGGCTAAAAGGGCTAAAATATACAAATCATACGATCATATTGGATGTTGTTTGATGGCAAGTTACAAATTAGGGAAAATTTTAAGCCCTTCTCTATAATATCTCTTGATTATTGATGTTGAAATCTTTTGCTTCTTTCTTAACCTAAGAGAACTTAGAGAAGGAGAGGGAGAGCTTGGGAGAGGGAGAGAGAATCTTGTGAGGGAGAATTTGTGAGGTGTTCACAACAGTTTCTCCAAGTAAGGATTCAAGTCTTTTTCTCCATTCGTCATCTTTGGCTCCTTGGTGGCTCTAGGAAGGTTCTCTGCTAGCTTTAGGAGGAGGCAAAAGGAGTTCTAGTAGTCTCATCCAGCTTGGGAACATCAATAACGGGTTCTACTAAACATGAATTAAATATTATGATTATTGCATAAGTTTCAAACTCAAATCCTAAAATAAGTGCTACCAATGCCCCTAACATTCCATATAATCAGTTTAATCATTAATATGCAATTTATTTAAAGATTGAGAATAGTTCTTCAAGGAGATTGCACATTTTGGTTTTGTACTTTTTATTTTTCTTGTTTTTGACTGAAATGAAATCATGCTCTTCATTAGGAAGAACTTTATTAGCACTATCATTAACAAAAACATCATCATTATAAGGAGACAAAATCTTACCACTTATACCTTTAACATTTTTATGCATGTCCTTTGAAGTCTTCGAAGCATTAGCACCTTCAACCATACCATTCCCATTATTTTGAAGTTCATCACCATTCCTTAGGATATTAGCAACCTCCTCCATTTCCTCTTGAACATATTCTCCTTCTTCCATATTTCCATCAGAAATATTATCCTTGACATTCACAAAGGGTAGAGTTGAATACATATCAGTACAATTATCATTGTTCCACATAAAATCCAATAAAATTTTGTTAGTAGCACATTATAAAGAAGTAATAAGAGAGATGGAATTATATTTTGAAGAAATAGCAACCATCTACCTGTCAACATGTTCCAAATTTTTAAAACCCTTATTGACTGTAATATGAGTTTCAAACAAAATGTGAGGGGGCTCATGAAATCCTTCCTTATTAGAAGAGGGGTTGCACTCCTTATGCTGAACTGCCTCTTATCACAGTGCCTGTTCCTCCATCCCTTGTCATTGAGGATGATCCTCCCAATGCTTAGGGCAAAGTTATTAGTAACACTGCCAGCTTATCTGATGAACGTGATAATTTAGATGACCAAAGGTTAACTATTACTTCTCCTCAAAATACTGCTATCTTTGAATTACCGGTTATGAATTATACTTTTTTTTTAATCAAAAAAGTTGAATAGATTTATTAAAATGAATAATAAATTGGTTTACACTCTACTAGCGTCTGACTTCTTCTTTAACAAGCTAATGAAAGAAGGAAGGATTTTGCTCAAAGTAACATCATTCCAAACTTAAAAACTATAGCAGACATAGTTAGTACACAGATCAGCTAACTTATTGATCCTCCTATCAACACAATTAAAAACAACAAAATGGAAATCTTTAATGAAAAAGAGGCCTATCAAATCATTACCACCTTTTTCCACCACTCCCTTGATGAATTTGATAACATTCATGTTGTCCCCTTCAATGATTAGACCTTTATAGTCCAACATCCAATCTTTAATCACATGCTTAATAGCAAGGTTGGAATGAAGTTCTAAGGCTGTTGAATCCAAGTGAATAAGAGTTTTTCCAAAAGCCAATAAGAACCTCCCATACTGATCTCTGAAAACTCCTCCAATTTCGGCCTTGTAGGAGTTGTGAAGAGCAGCGTCTATGTTGACTTTGATCCAATCAGGTGGAGGAGGATGCGAAGTATTCAGCAACCTAGATGGTTGATTAGCACCCTCGATACCTGAGATTGAGCAGCTGGAAGGTTTGTAGACAGTAGTACTACATACTGCATTTGAAGTAATCATCACAAGACTATAGACGTTTTCCTCATGTACACATGGATTTCTTGCATTCTAGGATTGATAGATAATGTTACGGAATAAACACACCATCCATGAGTTCTGAGAATCAAGCCATCCATAGCAAGCTTCCATGGAACAGAATCTTGGAATATCGAACCCCCATCTATTCAAAACTTCCATCACCTCAATTAAATTCCTGCAACCATATACAATGTGATCAAGGTCTTCTACCACCTCACACCCTCTAGGACATTTATCAAATACTTGTAATCTTCTGTAACAGAGAAACTGGTTTGTTGGGATGGCCTTATTGAACAATCTCCACCAGAATAAACTCACTCTCAGATTTAATTTTACCCTTCCAATCCATTTTAAATGAACAATCTCTTATTTATCAGGTTCCATGGCCTCAGAAGCTAATATTGCTATTGATTTACTAGAGAGATTATACATGAGCTCCATATGATCTTCCTCTAAATCATTTCGTATATTAATTAAGGTGATCTTACTGATTAACTCTTCCCCGAAGAAGTTGTGCAACTTATTGATATTCCAAACTCCATCGCTTATGAAACTGTCTACTGATAGATTGCCACCTTCCATTGGATTAACAAAAGTAGACAAATTCAGCAAACTTTTATCCAGAACCCAAATGTCTTCAAGTGCATTAATAGCTTTGCCATTGCCAACTATCTATCTCACAATTGGTCTCAAGAATTCACCTCCATTACATATAAACTTCCATGATTAAACAACCTTTCTTAGCTGAGACTTTATCCGGTAGTGGGCTGTATTTTTAATTAGGATCTTATGCATTAGGGACTCCCTTTCTTGAATATACCTCCAAGCTAACTTGGCCCTTAAAATAGTATTCGAGCTACTTCGTTCTTCTCTTTCGTATTCGAGCTGTGAGTAGCTGTCTCGTCCGCTCATGTGACTACATCTTTCATTTTATATAGCTAGCACCTTTCCTTAGCCGGAGCAGTGAGTGTCCCTTGTTTACCGAGGGGGTGGAAAAATGATACAAACGCTGCTTGTTATGGATTCCCTAAAAGAGTAGCGAAGCGCTCTTCTGGTGAGTTGCCTTTGACTAGTTTTTTGAAAAAAAAATTAGCTTATCCGAGTTAGCTCTTGAGCTGGCTTTGTCGTGCCGTAAGCTATATTCTTATTCATGTTCATCTAGCGCATTTGAATTTCTCCCTCATCCTTTGATTATCTTTCTATCCACTCCTTTCCTCTAGTGCTTTCAAGGGAACAGGGAGCGGAGCCACTGGGAATCGAGGCACTAGGAAGGCTCCCGTTGAGAAAGAAGAAAGAAAAAGCTAATTGATTGTTTAGTGAGGATATCAATATAGATATTGGCTTAGTGTTTTGTGTACCTTAGTATGTGTTGCCCAATATAAAAGGAACAAAAAGAAGAATTGACAAGGATTCCGCTGAATCCATAACATAGAATCGTGAAAAAGAATTCGTTTCCATATAGAAGCCAGCCTTTCGTTAGATCTGAAACTTCTTCTTTCAAATATTGGAAAAGTCCATTTTCATAATTATGAATATTACTCATACCCTTGACGATCTCTGGCAATTCTTCTTCATATTGGATATCTAATGTATCTTTTGGATTTTATCAATTCGCCATAGTTTAGTGAATCAAAATCAACTTGTTAAAAAAGTGCTCGAGTTGACACTCATTTACAATATCATTTAAATTGTTTTGAAATAAGAAAGAGCAAAAGTCACCTTATTCCTTATTGGCCAGATCGGCGAGAATACCTGAGACTTGTTGTTCATGAATCAGGGTGTAATCAAACATCGAAGAAAAGGAAGAAGGGGATGCCTCTTGCTGCCGCTGCCTCTCCTGTTCTGGTGCCACAGAAGACACCTCCTCTGAGTGGCCATCATAGTTGCCACCCACACTCGCTAATCTAGCAACCCTCACTGATGTTTCCAATTGAGCGCAAGGTCGACGAGTTGCTTGGCGAGAGAGGAAGCCTTGGGTCCAAAGTATTATCATCATCATCAAAGTATGACAACAGCATTTTCTAGAGCTCTGGAACCCCAAGAAAAATTAGGGATATAAGAAAACCTCTGAAATACCACCCGAGCCCAAGCTGACTAAAGAGGTAGCAGAAAGAATTTTTCTGGAACATTTGAAAAAGGGGATTCCAATCGACAAAATAGAAAGAAAAGATAAGCAAGGAAAGATAGAAATTCTTATTAATAAATAAAGAAAACTAAGAAATCAGAATCTTTTTTTTCATAAATGACTAGAATTAGAATCTCCGAGAAATGCTCTTCTTAATCTTCAATCGAGGCGCGTTATAAGATAAGCTTTCTTTTTGACATCCATCACCTCACCTCCTATTGCTCCTTTTTGATAGAATCGTCTTCTATCCTTATGACTATACTTATTTATGACTACCCGCTGATGTATTATCATCGTCGTCAAAGTATGATAGCAGCATCTTCCAGAGCTTTGGAACCCGAAGAAAAATCATGGATATAAGAAAACCTCTGAAATACCACCCGAGCCCAAGCTGACTAAAGAGGCAGCGGAAAGAATTTTTCTGGAACATTTGAAAAAGAGGATTCCAATCGACAAAATAGAAAGGAAAGATAAGCAAGGAAAGACAAAAAATTCTTATTAATAAATAAATAAAACTAAGAAATAAGAATCTTTTTTTTTTTCATAAATAACTAGAATTAGAATCTCCGAGAAATGCTCTTCTTAATCTTCAATTGAGGCGCGTTATAAGATAAGCTTTCTTTTTGACATCCATCACCTCTCCTCCTATTCTTCCTTTTGGATAGAATCGTCATCTGTCCTTATGACTACACTTATTGATGACTGCCGGCTGATGGCTCAATCATCTACTTTATGTAATTTCCAAATCTACTTTGTTAGCAGACAATCTTGTGAACTACTATTAACACAAAACATTCTGATTTAGGATAGCTCAAAATAACCAAATATTCACTTCTTTCTATTCAAAAATACATACTATCTTAGGGCACACTAACTAGATTTATGTTCAGACAGATAGGTTTAACTATCTATCCATAATTCAGATAGCTAAACAATCATTGAATGGATTAAGAGAAGCCATGAAGGAATATTTCATACTTACCTAAACTAGAACTAGACATTTAGATACTAGCTCTCAAACAAGAAGCTATGAGTCCTTACTCAACTCCCAGTGCATTAATGAAAGGAAGCTACAAACTAAAAGAAGGAGATATATTCTAGCCTACATTCGACTAGCAGACGCAGACGAGAATAAGATGTAAACTCTCATCTTCTCCTATAGGGATAGATCTACATCTCAGCTAGGGCAGGGCATAGGGCATACAAAAGAATAAAAGGTTACTAAACCCCTTTCCTTTCATTAGATTTTCATGAATATGTCCCAGGAAAAGTAAGCGAAAGAGGGCTCAACCATACGGCGGAGGGGGCACTACTTTACTGGATCAACATTCTATTTAAGAAAAAGATCATTTCTAGTCTTTAATGGATTGGAATTGAGTCCTTTCAAAAAGGGGGTCAAGCTCAAATGGGAAAGTACATTGAGGATGGAAGTCTAAACCTCTTCATCCCTGTCAAAAACTGAGGAAGAGGAAAGACCTAAACCAGGGAGCATAGAATTGATTTTGACTCTTATATATACTAATTACTAATCATAGCTAACAAGGAGGGAAACCTACTGAGCAAAATCTACTTTAATATCATTTATGGATTCACGATAAGCAACTCCTTATGCTTCTTTCGAGAGATAAGACCCATCCCTTTACTTTTTTAGATACATATAACTCACTTTTGATATGGATCCTCTGCCTTTTCTAGATAAACTGAAAGGCTCACTGGATGAGTACTTTCATTAGCAATTTCTAGTATCTGATATATCTATAACTATTGCTGCTTCTAATGTGATGGATTTAGATGTGGATTAGGATGCTCGTATGTCTTCAGATGATCATTTGGATGGTTGACTTTAGGGCCTTGAAGTAGAAGAATATACCTAAGAGGACTGCATACAACGCGGGAATCGGCAGAAGGGAATGATGAAATTGTACTGAATGTTCTTCCTGCTAGTCCCGATCACTGGATTTTGACTTAATTATTAGTGCTTAGAAGCCCCCCTACTTGAGACTCCAACTCATCTTCCCGTGTCCTGACTTAGCTTAGATATGAGAAAGACCTGCGGGTGAGAGACTACCTGTGATAGACAAATTCGCTCCTACATTTTTTTCTTAACTGACAAAATGGGAGTTTTGAACCCATGTCAAAACTAGGAAGGTTGAAGACAAACTTTAGACATTCAAATCATAGCTAAAAAGAGAACTCGAAAAGATTGGATTGTGAGGTTAGGGTTGTGGAGGATGATTTGAAGTTCTCAATACTGTAAAACGAGGTGCAAGCCTAACTCGATAATGACCTTGTGGATTCGACCCACCAGAATATCTCCTTCCCTTTCTTTCCTCTTTCTTTCCCCTCAAGCCTAACCCTCTTTCTTTGGATTAAACTTAGATGAATTGCTCGTTGAAAGCATAGATCACCACGTCATCTTACCTTTCTCTTATCTTTCTTGCTACCGCTCTGAAAGCTTGAACTAACCCTGAGATTTGACTTCATTGCCCAGTCAATCTCTTTTTTCAGGCGTGTAGCTACTTTCCAGCCATCGGCATATCTTCTTCCACTTTCTCACACCACAAGTCTAATGTCTGATCATGAGTCACTCTTTAGGATCTTCTCATTAACTCTTCGCTTTAATATTCGGCCAATCGCAAAGATTGACATGACTGGGAGAGTCAAGGTTTCCCCCTCCACACTAAAGAAAAAAGAAAGGCTTTTGGTCAATTCAATGCTCTGAATCCATGCATCAAAGGTCACTGTATGCTAGAGGAAAGAGATCTCATTTTCTCCTTGCCTAGTAGGCAATCCATCAACACTCATCTCCTCTAGAACAAAGACAGATTACAAATCTCTAGCTTACTACACCCTTCTCTTTAGAGCCTTTTTCCTTAACTCTTCCGCTCCGTTCCACTCCTGAGTCTTTCTTCTCCAGCAACATCTTTCTTTGGGTATTAGAGCCCTCGTCTTCTTATTTGCTAGCCTCTCTTGCTTTTCTTTGGAGGGGTGGTTTAGTTCATTCAAAAAGAAAGATACCTTCCTTCTATTCAACATATAAAGTATGCTGGTTAGCTTATCTATGTTTGCTTACACCTTGGCCTTCTAGGAAGAATTTCCAATTTTGTGGATTTTCGACTTTGAAATGTTGTGAATTTACGGGTTTTCTTCCTTCAATCAACACCTTCTTCAAACTAAAGTTTGAAACCCTGTGGAAGTGAGCTCTTTACAAGGCATTCTCGTTCTCAAATCATGTTGTTAAAATGCCTATCATTCTCTCATATTTGTGCTTGAAGAATTGTGCCTAGCACCATGCAAGACAAAAAGCGATTTTAATAGAATACTAGAATTGGGGGTCATTCTCATTCCTAACAGCAAGTCTCTCGTGCAAGACAAGAAAGAAGAATTTCTCTAAAATAATCCCATTTTACTCAGCAACAATCTTGTTCTCCTCATGGATCAAATAGTCAAAGTGAGTGTCTCCATGCCATTTTCGTGTTCTTTCTTTCATTTGCAAGGATTATAAAGATCTATAGGGGTTCCTATGTGATTAGGCAAATTAAGGCATTACATCTCTACACCCTTCTTTTGGGAATAGGAAAGGCTGGACTAACAAATGAGGATTCCCGTTCAATCATAAATAGGGATAGCTCAAAGAATTTATATTTTCATGGGAATAACTGAGATAGATCTATGAGGTGTGGACCGGTTCATTCCCCTTTTTTTGGCCTCCGATGGACATAAGCAAATTCTCCTCCTTCCGAGCCGGGAAAGATTGAATCAGTGATGCAAGAGAGCCTGGAAGTCCCTCCTTACCTGAGACAAGTGTCTATTCCCCATGACATGAGAGCGACTAACTCACAAGAGAATGAGTCTAGCTTCTTTTCATTATTAAGATTTGTATATCTCTTTCTTACTTCTTACCTTTCTCACTTATGGTGGATAGGGTGAATCCGGAATCGAATCTCTGTCGTGAGCGGCTCATTATGCGACAAAATCATATGTCGTTGAATAGTTCGCTACTCTTTATCTATTTGTCCATACATCTCATAGTTTGAGTTCTCATTTTAGAAATTTGATTTGGGAGAAAAAGGCCAGGTAATTGATATCGTATTAGGGATCAACAACCAAGTCACTCCGAGAAAGAAAAGGCACGGGAGCACCTGTTACTGAACTAAATTTTCTTCTTCATAACTTGCAAAGCGACATTTGAAGGTATCTCATAAGAACTTCTCACTTTGTCGAGGCGAATAACGATAACAAACAAGATGGAACTCATGTAGATCTACTTGCTTTCTCCTTTCCTTCATAGCGTTCCTATGCGTAGGAAGTTTGTTATCGCCCTTTGTGCTAGAAGCTGCTGAAAGTGCTCTCTTTACTTTCAAGCGATTGACTTTGTCTGCTGGGTAGCTCTCTATCTCTATGCGCCTAGCTAGTGCTCTCTCATTCGGTTGTGTAGTTTAGCTTCTAATTATTGGTTGGAACAAAAGTAGATCCACAGTGGCAGTTGAACAATGTCTTAGTCTCTAATCCTAAATATAGTCAAAAAGATGGTTGAGAGGATTTTACTAAATAGTGCACGTACAAAGCTATTCTTTTCAATGTACTCATATATTAGCAATAGCTGGTTTCCATCAATACAACATCAAAAAATTTCACGAGATTCGGGTGTTGTAAAGTGGATATCATGCCTATCTAATTTACAAATTAGTAGTTTCCTTGCTTTGATTTGGAGGAGAGCTGCTTGACAGCAATCATTGAACCATGATATTATACCCTACACACAGCATGAACTTTGGAATCAAATTCTCGTGAAAACATAAGAATATGAAACTTGAAAGAATTTTGGGACAAATTTTTTTCTCCTTTCGAAAAGGTAAATGTCTTTGATCTTTTTGTAAGTCAACGTGTTTGTGATATCACTCATACGCCCCTTCTTTTTATGTGGTTCAAAGGTGTACTTAAATATGAGAGTCTCTGATCCCGAGCGATGATGCGGGATCCACCACTAACCAATCCAACTGGTAAGGGTTTTATAGAACGATAGGTTACCATCTTCCTTCAGTCTTTTGTTTGTCTTCCAGGTCTCTTTATGCTTAAATTTTTGTTTGGTAGGGTCCTATTGGACCCATGTGAATCAGTTACAGTTGGTTAAGTTACTAAGGAAAGAGGGCTTTCGAGCAATCAGTTAAGCTCTTTGTGTATTAGAGAACGGTTAAGCGATATTTCTATGAAAAAAAAAATCTCTTCTTTCCTTTCTAATTGTACTACTTGTGAGTAAGGAACTCTTTAAAGCAAGAAAATGGAATACGCATTAGTCAGAGAAAGATAAAGGTAGCAAGAATATATTCATTACCAGAAAGAATGAAATACACTGGTATGCTGCACATAAAGAAGACTTTATCATAAAGTCTTTCACTGTACCTGGCATGGTATAATATACTAATATATGCTTCTCATAGGTATAGATCTAGCTCTAGCTTCTCTCCTTGCCACTCTATTTATAGCTATAGCTTGTCCGTCCCATCCAAGGAATAGGGACGCTTATGAAATATCAAACTATTTTCCCGTTCCTTGTCTGCTTCTAGCATCTATCATCTCTATTATAGAAGAGTATAACAAGGTGGATGGAAAACATGATTGCTCAATAAAGTGTGTATTCAATATACCAAGCACGGACCAGCACCTTTCTTCCTTAGCCAACTATTAACTTCCACTAACGAGTGAGGAAACTTCATTTAACACTTACTACGTTCTTTCCTTTGATTACATGAAAGAAAAGGTGTGGAATTTACCTCGCTAACAAGTAAACGAGTGAATATTGCGTAAGTGAATGGGGAGCTACGACTGATCGAAAAGCGAAGATAGGCGCATAGTTCAGTGATCTATCCATGAAAAAGGGAACTCACATTGGTAACGATCTGCTTCCAAGATAGGACAAGAAAATAAGAACTGGAGTAATAGAATAAGAAAATAACGACTTTTCAAAAAAAAATGAAAAAAATAAAAAGATAAAGAGTGTGTAACTCACTTGCTTGCTAAAGGAAGCGCTAGCTAAGTAAAGTTTACTACTACTAATGTAAACTTGAGCTACGAACATAGGAAAGAAGGCAGCTAGTCACTTAGTAGAGCTCATTATATGGACATGAGTTAGGCATCGATTGAAGAGAAAAGAAGAAGGCCAGACTGTTGCCCAACGGACAAGCTAGCTTTTCATAAGAACGAGATGAAGAGAGTTAGCTCGTTAAAGATACCTTTCTAAATCTGGTTTGTAGCGAGCATCATGTCTGCAGCCCTTGCGACTATGGGGAACCAATTAATAATCAGGTCAAAGAATACTATTCTAAATAGAAATTCTATGATCCCTCAATTTCACTCCTAGTAATATAATGAAAACCGCTTCTATCTTAGTGGCTTCTGTAATCCTAAGTCTAGTACTCACAAAATTAAAATCGCAAAGCGGCATTCATTTAGTTTCATTTTGTCACAGAATTTGATTCTCCTAAAGACTGGCCTGGGCGAAAGTACTTTCTTCTTTCCCTTCCAGTATTGCATTATCTTTTTTATACTTTCCTAAGGTGGGACAAGTGGTCCTTTTGGGACTAACTATGGATAACAATGTAATCAAGATAGACAACAAGGAAGAGATCAATATAGTTCTAAGAAATTAGAAAAGAAATCACTCATCAAATTACATAAGGTAGCTGGGTCATTTGTAAGCCCAAATGGCATGAAAAGGAACTATTAAAGCCATATTTGGTAACATAAGTGGTTTTACGCTCGTCTCCTTCTGCAATTCTGACTTTCCAATAGCCCTCCTGAACTGCATAAAAGGAAATGATTTGTGAACCTGTTCTAGATAAAGAATCTTGAATAGAAGAAGTGTGATCGATCTCTCTGCATCATAATAAAAAAAGAGGTATACAAATATGCGTAATCGAGGATCTGAATCCACTGAGGCATCCAAATTCGTATCCATATTCCCTTCCAAGGGGTTGAGGGGAATGTCTTCTAGTGAAGGTTAGCTTGCTACTCGATTGAAAGAAATTCCTTCTAGGCCTACCTCTCTTTGTTTCCTGCTTTTAGGCCTCGCTTTAGGGCTAGCCACACCAACTCTAGTTCTCTTGCCCGCTTGTCAGAATTAAAGTGGAACGGAGCTTCTCACTAATAGAATAATAAACTTCTCAAACAAACGAGAGTCAGAAAGAGTGGCGATAAAAAGGACTGGGGAGCCTCTCGACCGATCTCACAGATGGTTAGGTTGCAATTCCTTCGCTTGTGAAGAAGCTTGGCTAGTTCTTTTTCTTCAAACATTTCTCTGTTCATCTTTCTCGTTTCTAAGGTTAGCTTCAATGCCCATAGTCAGTAGGCGAGTGCTAAAAGTGCGTTGAGCGGCCTTTTTTGTTTCTTTATTATCGTGAGTATTGGAGCTTTTATTTAGGAAAGAGCTTGCGTGCCTGTTTGCCTTAAACACTACACTATTTCACGTAGAGATCTTTTTGTAGTTCAGCTAAGGTTTAGTTAATGCCAGCCCAAAAGATGACTTTTGCTTGTCTTGTCTCTCTATAACAAGCTGAGCTAGATGGGCTCGCCCGAACCTGCTCCTTTTCTTTGGGGCTCATAATTATCTGTGGAGTGAATATGGAAATAGACTTGAAACTAACATATACCCTTTCACTATAGTTCAATAAGGTTGACACAGTCTTTCCCTATATGAAAATAGATGCATATGGTATAGGAAGCGGTAAGAGAAGGTCAAATCCTTCCACAGATTACGAACTAGAGTTTTATAATGAATGAAATGCGAGAGCAGGCCTTGCAACATGACTTGGTTTGCTCGGGTGTAGAAGGAGCTGTTGGATCGGGGAACATATATGTCGATGGTTTCAAGGCTAGCGAATACCATTCCATTCTTTCATGAATTAGGCTTAGGTGGCTAGCAAGAGCTAACCTAGATTGATTCAATTACCTTACTAGAGGAGAAAAACATAAATAGGACCAAAAGGATTCCCAAGGGAAAGGGGTTGACAACCCTAGTACTCTATTCTTAGATAGAGGAAATAGTTTCCTTATGATCTGAATCCCGAACACTACTTATCTATATATGTATAGGTTCTATATATATATAAGTAAATCTTAGGCACGTAGTGAAGAAACCATGCAAATCCCTACATCGATTGATGAGCACATAAGGAGAGCTTGTCCACCTATAAAATGTGTATGTGAAGTGAAGTCGAGTCGGTCAATTGATAAAACTATATATAGGGCCAGTCGGGTCGTATTAGCAAGCGTGACGAGCAGGACTAACCCAACACGTCTTTCTTTTCTAGCAACAGAAGATGAGATGTACAAGCAAGACCAGTGTTTTAGCACTACTGAGCTTGCATAAGCTATTTTTTCACAAATTGAACATCGTGAAATGGTCGCCTCAGAATACAGGGTGCAACGGAACCAAGGCTTTGAAAAAGGTGCAAAACATTGTTGGCGTGTTGCATCACAAGAGCAAGATGAAAGGCGGGGGGCGGCTCCAATTCCATTCGAAGTAACGCAATAGGATTTGATAATGTACAATCTTCAAAACCTTTCAGAATCCTTAGTTTTTCGAGCAAAGGTCCAATCCTTCAATATCATGATTGGGTCGACCAGGCCAGATCATAAGCGAAAGAAAATGGTCGGGTTGACCAGACCAGGCCTGATCATGAGTGAATAGAAAATATAAAACATACATTGCTGTTCCAGTAGAAATACTTTGAATCATTCTACCACCTTTACTAGGAGTACCCTTTTTAGTTCTAGCTAAACGTAAAGTAATGGCCTTTGTGTAACATCGAAAGGGTCCGGAGGTAGTAGGACCGTTTAGATTATTACAACCTATAGAAGATGGTTTGAAATTGATTCTAAAAGAACCTATTTCACCAAGTAGTGCTAATTTCTCCCTTTTTAGAATGGCTCTAGTGGCTACATTTATGTTAGGTATGGTTGCTCGGGCCGTTGTACCTTTTGATTATGGTATGGTATTGTCAGATTCGAACATAGGGGTACTTTATTTGTTTACCATATCTTCGCTAGGTGTTTATGGAATTATTATAGTGGGTCGGTCTAGTAATTAGGGGGAGGCCATTCGGTCTCCTATGATAGAAGGACTAATGGGTCAAAAAATGGTTTGTGTCGCTGGTGTTGAATGATCTACTCTACATAGGTGTGGGCTTACAGAGTTAGGGCTCATAAACCCTTTCATTCCTAAATTCATAAATAGGGCCCTGGTCGGTAACTTTTTCAGGTCGACGGGATCGAGAAGTGGAAGTCATAAAAAAGAGATTTCTTTTCAAAAAAAGAAAAGGTGACGAAGGCCCACTACAGTACAGTCGAAGTAAGCGGCTGAGTTAGCCAAGCCTGACCGACTTTTTCTTTTAGTAGGCAAGCGAGTTAGCGAAGATGCTTAGGCTAATTGCTAAGAGAGCATCAGGGCATAACCTTAATTCTATTTTACTACGCTACGCAAAGTAACTTAGCTCAACATTAAGAGAGTCAAGGTTATGACATAAATAGAATAACCGTTGTTCGCTTACTTTACTAAGGTATAACCTTTTGCTCCCCGGTGGAAAGCTGCTTCACACCACTGGGAGACTACTAAATAGGAAATGACAAAGGAATTGTTTCGTAATCCTTTGTCATTGTAAGTAAACTAAGTAGGGAGAATATCCCGCTGCGAATCCATAAATCTTAGTGAGGAGCATACCGCAAAAAAAAAAAGGCCCCCTATGCATTTCTTTCAGGAACAGAAAGAATTCAAGTACCTTAACCCCCATAATAGTGAACCTCTCCTTATTATCAGGATGAGGTAGATGCCTCCCTGTCGGGGGGCTGATCGAATCTGAGTTTCCTTAGGTAGCCACCAACCTACAGCTATCCTTAAACTTCTGTGCCTGGTAGAGAATAAGCGAACAAAGGTACGCTCACTTGCTGTCTTGTTCTCTTCTGCGAACTAAGATCACTCACCAGCTTGGCGCTATAAAAGAAAGTTGTAGCAACATTGTATGAGAACAAATTACCCATCTTCGGGGATAAGGATTAGAACGACCTCTCGATCTTCTTACTTACTACAGCCCAGGATGGGCGTCGTCGTCTAAGCGTTCCCTGTTGCTCTGATCTCCCCTACGCCTAGGACTTTGTCTGGTCCAAGAGCCATAGTTAGTTAATGTTTCTCCATTTGGTTTTTTTTCTCGTTGTTGATACCGGCAAGACCCAGCTAGATGATGATGTCTGCTGGTTGGTAGTGAGAGGACTCTTAGTACTAAGGGGGATGCTCTAATGAAAAAACAATCATTTTCTTTAGTTTCTTGTTCTCCCTTAGCACTTAGCAGTGGGAAATGAGTCTATCTATCTGCTTAGCTTTCGTAGATTTCCACCAACGCAAAGAAAAAATGGAAATTCCATGAATCCCTCAGGTGGATAAGTCCGACGACTCAGTAGCAGTGCGAAATGGAGTTTCTCGTCCGGTGTATCTAATCTATATTTTTTAGTTATGGCACAAGACATACCAAAAGTTTAAAAGAAGGAAGGCGCAAAATGGTATATAACCTATTCAACAGCTGCATGTATAAGGGAAATGCATGTTTTTGATACCTTAGTCGGGATGCATATGGAATTCAACCTACGAGCACGGAAGAGCGTGGCTACCACTGACTGTGCTCGGACTACTGGAGCTGAAACTGGTTGGGTTGGTGGTTTGCCGGGTCCAGGAAAATCGGATTCTAAGTGAGTTGCTTTTTTTTCTTTTTCAGAAAAAGTGACTATTTTCACACCTATTTTCTAAGATTACAAAACTACTCTCTTTTCATATTATCTGCTCCCTAACTGAAAAGGACCTCAATCGTAGGTTTCACTATCCATAGACAGTATAACCTTCTTATTCCCCATCCAGCAAGAAAGCAAATAGCAAGGAGTAGTCCATGTGGGGAAACTAGCCAGCAAAGGCACTAGCTCAGGATCTGAGTGGGGTTTTCATTGACCAGTGATAAGGAAGCGGTTAAAGTAAGGTTAGACCGAGCTGGTAACTCAACTGGTGGAGATCGCGCTGAGCAGAACCAAATGAGCTCGGCGAGAAGCTCTAAGCATTAAAAATGGAAGGACGAAAGGGGAAAAGAATAATTATCAGCATTACCAATATGGTACGGATGGAAGAAATCCTTGCCCTAAGACTGACTAAAGAAAATGGCATCAAGCCCGATTGAATTTGACTTCTATGATAAGAATCTTACTTCACATCGTTTAAGCCATTTTTTTGGCAGTTACTATTTCCGTCTGGTGAAGATGAGCTTTCTTTGTTATTGGTCTAGTCTCTAGAGGAGACTCACCTTTTTCCTCAAATGTCATTGCTAGAAAGAGCGGAGAGATAGAGAAATAGATAGTACAATAATAAATAGCAAAGGCAATACTTTTTCCCCCAGCTCAACTGCCCTAGCTCCTACTTTACTTTCTATCCATATGGAATTCCATCAACATTGAAAGCATATTAGAGATCCTCCTACACTACATACCTGCCACCTCAAAGGATCAAGCCGAGTGTAGTTCTTATAGTTATCTAAAAAAATCCCAATCCTCCCTCTGGACGAAGGTGCGTAGCCTTTTCATATTCTATTCTCTTTCTCTCTTTCTGGCTTAGACTACCAGGGAAATGGCTCCTTCTTATTGATAGCATATGAATATGACCCTGATTGATCGCATCAACCCTTTCCTTTTTTTTATCTCAGATGGTAAGAGAGGCGTTAGAACAAAAAGACGCCTGCTATGCTTCCTCATTTGCTTTTGCTAAAGCAAAAGAGAATGCTCCGCGCCTTCGCCTCTTCTCTGGCCATGGGTGTTGTTATTCAACTAGTGATCTTCTTATAAGGGACATTGGTTGGATTCATTCTATCCCAACTGCAAGTAAGGATCCAAGGAAAGGAAGGTAATAGGGAAAGTGTTAATATGCTAACACCAAGAAATCCCCGGGTATAAGGTATAAAAGGATTCGGTGGATGGTATGGGCTACACCATAAGAAGCTATAGCACCACAGTGAAGTTATAGCCAAAGGCCCGACACTTTATAAAAACAACAACATAGAGAATTCTAGATAAGCGCTGAGTCCAATCCTAATTGCTACTTTGGAAGAACCAACACTAATGAAAGCAGCTAAGGGAACACCACTTGTTGAAGTTGAGGTACCCCTACCTATGCAAGCATCATTCCTTCAAGTTCATAGGTCCCAGAAGCGGCTTCCTCACTATCTCGCCTAGTTCTAGTGCCATTTGCAAAAAATCCCAGTGTAGATCTATTGCCTTCATTCTTATTAGAAACATGTGGAGTGGTGGTTAACCGTCTCAGTCGACCAATTGAAGATCCTTTTGTTCCTTTCTCAGTAACCACATGGGTCTTTCTTTCTCAAAATCAAAAATAATTTTTTTTAATAAGTGAGAATGAGACCAGACCGCCAACTAGCTAGGGTGCTTTACTAAGAAAATAGAAAGGTTGATGGATGCGTACATATTTTAAGCAAGGCGCTAGAGAGGTACCAGTTTAAGCAAAGGGGAAGAAAAGGTAAGAAAACCTTATTTAGTTTCTCATTCTTAAGAGGAAAATCAACAAGCCAGCAACTGTTCAAAAACAAAAACCAAAGCTATCTTCTCGCCCGGATCCAAACCTATAACCACCGACATCCTCACTAATTGGAGATAGGCACGTCTAAGTCCTTTCTTTCTCTTTCTTATTCATTCTTTTTTGTTTTTCTCTTTTTTTCATCTCTTATATTACATACTTATGTATTGTATTCTGACATGTGAGTAGAAGCATTGTACATTCGCTTTCCACTTACTTCACCAAGTCGGTAAGGGTTGAAGAGCCATAGGTAGCAGAAGCACTCATAGTTCTATTTCAAGAGCTCAAGTTTACCTATTTCAATGCTTGATTTCCATTTTATGATGTGATTCATAACAAACCACTCATTCTTGTACCAGCAAAGAAAAGGTTCTAGGATGGTTTCAACAGCATCATAGCGCTTAATATGGCATCTTGCTACTTTCCTACATCAGAGAAAGCAGAGGGGGAAATAGCAGAGTCAAAGGTAACATATAGTGCTCCCCCTAACTAGTAATATTGGTATGCATCTACTAGCCCGTATATCATTATTTTACTTAAGCTGGTGAAACTAGGTGAAGGAAACTTTGTCTCTATCTATGATGTTATAGATCATCTTGATCTAGCAGTGGAGAAATCAGTGCTGCCATCCCTCTGCTCTTTCTACCTTTGCTTATCTTGCTTGGGTCTCACTCATGGATCTCAACCATGAGATCAGAATCAAGCTTATTTATGAGGCTATCTTGATCTCTATTTTGCAGCCTGAAGTGGTTAGTCATATTACCAAGGCGCTTGAGATGTGTGAGAAGGGAAGGATTTAGTGGTTTATAGTGAGCGATCGCTTAGCTTAAGGAGGCGCTAGATGAATTTTCGTTCCAAACAATGATTGAGGATGGTGTAGAATTCTAATAACACCCATTGACGTTATTGTCTTTATATCATTCTCAAGACAGTGCAGCCCTTGTTCATCATCCGCGCGCACCTACTATTGGTCGTGCTATGTACAAGGTCCATCTTTATCAGATCAAAAACTGATTATCTGAATGTCGAGCTGGCCACCCTATCATCAAAGGGGACTCATGAACAAAGTAAAAAAGGGTGGGGACTCTATAATGCTTTTTCCTGGGGAATGAACTCTCTTTTTTTTCATGTTGGAGGTCTGAAGAAACCAGCAATCGATGAGATTTCCCAAATCCTCCCTTCCCAAAAGGAAGAATGTGAAATTCTTTTTCGGGACTAGGAGATTGGATCTAGCCATAACATAAGAAGAATGCTTGGTATAAATAACTCACTTCTTGGTTTTCGACCCCATTAGTCACTACGAGCGCTCCCCGATCAATGCAATGGGATGTGTCTATTTATCTATCTCTTGACTCGAAATGGCAGGAGGGAGGAGGTTTGAAAAAGGATCTTAGAGTGTCTAGGGTTGGGCCAGGAGGGTCTCTTAACACTTTCTTTTTTCTTCCCATCGGAGTGATTTCACAAAGACTTGCCATGGTAAGCGAGAAGGGGGAACAAGCACACTTAAAGAGCGCTATATAATTGAGAGTTGTATGCTGCGCTCGGTTCGAGATGGACTAATCGCTCCCAAAAAAGATTCTATTGATTCTCTCCCAATTGGTTGGATAGTAGGTGTGATGATTTACTTCAAAGGCGAGGTTTGTGGTTCAAGTCCAGGATGCCCCGGCCGCGCCAGGGAAAGAATAGAAGAAGCATCCAACTCTTTCATGCATGCTTCTCTCAGTTCGGGCATTCAAGTAGGTAGGTTATTTTTGTCCAAGGCAGTAAAAAGGTGAAGTAAATTGAGTTGTATTGATAAAAGTAGAAGAAATATGGAGTCTTATTGGCTTTGGCTTACTCTCTCAGATCTTTATTTGTTTAATTATAAACTCATTCACATCATTCGCTCGGAGTATCAGGAGAGGCGCTAGAAGAGGACGCAACTCAGAATATTAAGGAAATGAATAGGAGGAGAGTTTTTACCGACATAATATGTTTTCTTATTCTCCCAGACTGCTTATTAGAATTGAGAATGAAAAAACACCTTGTCTGAATTATAAACAGGAATAGGCAAATAGCAACAAGCTTATCATAGAAAGTCTCAACCTTTTGACGTAGTATAGTATTTGAACAAAATGAGATGACTTTCCTTTAGTAAGGATTTCATTTCAAGATGCAGTGCCCTAGCCTGAGTTGAGCAAAGTTATTATGTAGTGCAGCCCATCTTTTTATGCGCATGGATGAGATCAACTTGAGCGAATACTTTTTTATATAGGCACTAGTTTTCTTTTTCTTTTCTTCATAGGAGTAGTTTAGAGAGATGATGCATTAGAGGAGGAAGATAAGAGCAGTATACAAGTTTCCCCATAGCGGAACCTTCCGTCCAGAAAAACTAGAAGTTGTTTACTTTGAACAATAGCTTTTTCCATCCTAGTTGGCAGCGCCTATCTCTATCTTCTTTTTTTAGACTTGGGTCATGAATGCGTTAGTCTGGACGTTTCATTCTAATAAAAGGTTAGAATTGTTGGTGGAGTGAAATTCATTCCTCTTCTTAAGAGAATTAAGGTGAGTGTCTTCCCGTAGGCCTACCTATTGATCAAAATAGTAGAATAGAATAAGGGTTTTCACTCTCTCATCTAATTGAATACCAGGATATAGCAGTGTCATTTCACTATCTCAGTGAATTCATTCCTGCCACATCTAAATAGAATGTAAGCTTTTTCCCTTGCATAGACCATATACATAGAGACTACGAAAAATATCCCATAGTATCCTAATTTTTTTCTGAAACTAGAACATGTTATGGATGGAATAGGACTTGACTTTCTAACATAGGCTTCCTCCGCCTGAATGAAAAAAATCCCCCCTAGACAGCTCAATACGAGCAGAAGATAAAATAAAAAGAGAAAAAATAGACCAAATGGATTGTTTATTGATAATTTGTTCACCAAAGAGTATGGTTTCTAATCTTGAAAACAAATTTGGAATATGATTCTTTTTTTTTTTCAAAACTTTTTGTTGAAAGAGGATTCTAAGGTAGAACCTCACGTTCCATATGATTCTCCTCCTTATGAACTTTCTATTCTCTAATTTATAACAAAACAAAAACTGAGTGGAACAACAACCCAAAATTGAATTCAAAGGAAGGTTCGATTGATGGTATTTGGTATGCTACTTACAAGATCAATGAGATTGATCTTCCAATATTTCTTCTTAAAACGTATTGATTTGACCCATATGTGGGACCATCACCCAATAGCATGTTGCCACCAGAAGCAGAACCTTGTATTTCTTCCAGAGAATCTCCTAATTATTCCAGAACAACTAGAAAGAGATTCTTTAACGAGAAAAAATTCACTTCAGTTTTAGGATACATATCCAAAAGTTTTTGAAATTCCATCATGTATGATGGAATCATCAAAGATTTGATATTTTCAACTCTTTCTGTAACTAACTAGAGGCTCGGGAAACAAAGAGAAGATGTATACGAATGAGATATACAACAACAAAAAGAAGGAAAAAGATGGAATAGAGGAACTCCCGAGCATTTGTTTATCTCAGATGTGCCCATATCAATGGAAGGGGTGACTCATTATTTTGATGAATCAGTTCTTTGGACAGAAGAAGATTCTATAAACATTGACTTGAAATCTCACTTATAAGAGTCCATTTTGGAAGAATCTTTCTAGGAATTGGCCGTGATATATCTGATTCATGCATCATATCATGAAAAATGGATATAAATTTTTGACTACTACTCAGTATCGACAATGGGTTTGAAAGAGTTTCTAAAAGGGTGAAATTGAGATATTTGCACCCAAGTAAGGAAACATGGTATATATGTTTGGAACAGATTCCATTTTTAGATATTTAAAAAAGCACTATCACGTTGAAAGGCTCTATACATCTGGCCTTTCTTAACACATTTCTTTAGACAAAGACTCCATTTTTTCCTCTTTCCAGATGCTAAATACTTCTCAGAACATGGAGTGTGAATAAAACCCATGTTTGAATTGCAACTGAGATACTGATGCAAGTTATTCCCTTATGAATCAGATAGACTAATATCTGAAAGAGGCTGACAATAGTTTTTTCCAATTTCCTATTTGTTCCTCTGTTAGAGGTGTTACAAAAATGTCTGCAATCGAGTAAATAGTTCCATGAACGAATGGATTAGATCAAATTGGAAAATTGAATGATTTGCATAAATTGTAAAAGTTATATGTTTCATCACCACTTTATGGGAAATCATTAGGTATGAAGATGTCAGATACATGTCACTCGATTGGTGAAATAATCTCTCTCCTAAAAAAGATATTTCTTTTACCGATGCACAAAGAAAAGATTTTGTTACGAATGGACAAGATATTGAGGAATTATCCATATGTAAGATCAGAATCATTGAAACGGGTCTTTTGTTACAATAGAACTAAAAGTGATGTGGATCATTCAAGAATCGAAGTTGATTTGCTTTAGAAAAAGAAGATATCAATGAACTTCTATGAAATGGTTTCACGGGATTCAACCATTAATCTCGATCGTGTGATATCATTGATAAATAGGAATCTGTGTTATCAAAGGATTTCCTGCAATTCTATCTAGTATGGAATGAGTCAATCACCTGCTTTGGTATCTTTTTGAACAAAAATGGTAATATTGTTCCTCCATTGATCAAGCATTTTAGTCAAAGTATCATGATCATCCAATAAGAAGGTTTTAAATTGCTTCAAATAAACGATTTGAACACCTATGGATTCTAACAACTGATTGCAGAGTTGATCATTTGGACCTTTCAATTCATAGATGTGGATCTCAAACCTATGAATGGGGATATTCCCGATACTCACAAAGAAAAAGGGAAGTGACTTGGACTAAAAGAAATGAAGCGACTTAGACAAATCTTCTTTTTTGATAGCCTCGGACTAATCAATCGAATATTGATTAATACGTAGTCGATCGAACACTACTTGCACTACTTGAAAAGGATTCTTCTATTCATAAACGAAATGTTCCTGGAAATTCTTGCTCCCATCGGACCATTTGTATCTATATGAATCAGGTCCCGATTCATGGTTCTCTTAGTTCAAGAAATAAGAGGATCAAACCCTTTCTTCTGACTCTTTTTCAAATTTGATAAATGTAGGTTGATCATATATTTCATTATAGTTATATGATTCAGAGTATCATTTCCTATTTGATCCCTTTGAATTTCATATTCAAAGTTGCGATTGGATCTATTCATTAAAAAGAATCGATTTGATACATTTCTTATGTACCAATAGGTGCTATATTGGATTTGAATCAGATTTTGAATCAATGTATATTGATTGACTACCTCCATTATGTAGTTGCTAGCAAATACTTCTATTTTTAATTTGGGATCTTCCAACCCATTCCCGTAATAAATCTAGACCTCTTTTTTTCTGATTCTTCGTTTGAGAAAAAGATTCATTCTCCAAATAAAAAAAGAGGAGGTAGAACCAATAAAGATTTATTTTTCTATTCATCTATGGAGTTGAATACCTCATTCAAGAATTGTTTTTTGATCCAACCAGTAAGAATCAGTAGAAAAGGCAAATCCCCTATGATACACCAGATCTGGCTCGGTTATTGATAAAGTGAATAGATCCGCCATTTCTGGGAATCTCTCTTATGTCATGGCGTAACGTGTATCCCCCTTTGTTCTGGTCATGGAATAGATGAAAGAAATAAAAAAAAAGGATTTTTGTTCAATAATGAAATTTTATTGGAATTGTCCATATCTGGTTCATCCTTCGGAACCCGATCCGAGATGTGATATGGCTTGATTAATTGAGACGATATCTTTTAAAGACGTAATTATCTTGAATATATCAACCATTTCTTTCTTTTTCTCTCGCCTTGAATGGACAAAAGAAACATCTTATTTTTTCTTCAATAATTTATGATCTCTAGTGGACCTCTCAGTAGGATTCGAACCCAGATGAAGTTCTAACCATTTGTTAAAAAAAAAGAACGAACTAATCTTATTGGATTTTATTCCCAAGAAATTCTTCGATTTCTTCCGTAAGCAGATGATTATTCATCCACTTCTCAAGTTCCGTGAATAGCCAAGGAAGTTCCAGAAAGGCATTTCGGGAAATGATATGATTCTATCTCTGTTTGTTTCATTTGAAGAAAGGAAGGATCCTAAAGAATCGATCTCTCTTTTAGTTGCTGAATCTCTATTTGATCGATAAATGTATGATATTCTGAATTCTCATTTCTAATAGAATCAAAATGATCTCTGTATTGATTAAAAGAAGATTCTTTCCATTGGCAAGAATTTGTTACTTGAACGAAAATATATCTTGTAGAATCATATTAAATATTTGACAATACATTCCGTACCTTGCTAAAAACCTGATCCTTGTTTACCAACCACATGTTATCTAACCAAATCCAATTCTCTCTCGAGACGTTTCTCAAAAAATCTGATTTATGCTGATTCTTCCCCCAACTAACAAAGAGATCTTGGCGGAATTGCCACATATGAAATTTAGCACAATTTTGCAAAGAAATATCCCACTTGTTTCTCGAGAAGAGATGGGAAACATGCTCAATATCATTGGATAGCATAGTTTCCCCAGCTCCTTGTTATTTGAAAAACTCTCCCTGTGAATTCATCTTTTTTCACAAAAATTAGACATTAGATAACAAATCAAGTCTTTCCTTAAGATTTCGAATAGATGTCCTGAATTCAAGTTGATTATGTTTCGTTTCTTCCTCGGAGAAAGATGATCAAAAAATTCACAATCATGGTCCGTATATGAGAAAAAAAGAAAGTCAAGATATTTGTTCTTTCTCTTTTAATGAGATCTTAATTTCAGCTACGGTTTCATTAGATATCTGACAACTAGAATCCCTTTGCGATCCAGTTCCTAAAAAATGTCGTGAACTCCAGTTAGATTCAAGCATGATACACTTTTTCTTTCTTCGGAGAACCCAAGTACTCTCTTGCGGATCCATGAAACAACTCTCATAAATCTTTTTCCCTTTTGGAAGATACATGAGAAAATAATCAACATATTTCTATTGGAAGACCAAAAAGATTCTTCAAATGTCTCCTTTCTGGGTCCAATGGAATTCATAGGTATAGGAAGAATCCCCATCAAATATAGATTTTTTCTTTTAAACATCTTTCAATTGTTAATACGAGATATAAGGACCACTACTACAAGCAGTACTACACCTTTGATCTGAAATATCAATTGCTTGTTGCACCCTGTGAATCACGTGAAAGTAGGAAACTCCAAATTTGGGGGTAAATTTTCATAAAACTTTCTTGGTGGAAAAAAATGGAGTGAAAGATCTCACTGAATCAAATTTGATCCATGAATCTAAGAAATAATGAGAATTCTTGATCTCTCTCAATTCGAATATCCACAGGAAGTCTCTCCTCTATTTTATTAATTTTTACCCTAAGCTCTAAACTGGATAGAAAATACAATAATTTTCACAAATATGGGCAACACGCCATTATAATCAATCACAACAATTATCACAAATATATTCATCAAAATAAATCAACTCATAATAAGTTCATAACCAAACAATAAGTCAAACCAAATAAGTCCATCATAAGTTTACACATAAGTTCATCAAACCAAATAAGTTTATTATAAGTTCATCATAAGTTCATCAAACAAAAAAGTGTAATAATCCTCCTTCGTGTCCTCGTTGTATGGTGATGCATGTGGCTGCTCTTACTCTTTCTCTTTCTTCTTTTGATTTCATCTCTTTATGATCGTAGTTCTGCCTGCATCTCATTTTAAACCTTTCTCATCTCTTTTATCTCTCTCATCAGCGCTGCAACCCTCTGGCTTAAACTTTCTTCAGCTCCACTAGAATAATAAAATGCTGAGGTGGTTGAACTGCCCTCATAAGCATAGCCTTGCAAACCCAAGCCCTATACCCTCCCTCTTTGCCTTCCCCTAACAATATCTGACCATGTATGATACTCAAAATACTGGGTCAATCCTGAAGATGATCCCTCACCGGAGGACTGTGTTGCAAATCTAATTTCATGACTTATATTTTGATGATTAAGAAATACTATTGATTCTCTTGGACTGTCTATTACTTCTAACTTTTCAGGAATCAAAGATCGGACGAACAAACGAAGCCAGTTCAAGTTTGCATAGTTTAGGGTTGAGTCTGTATGTACTTTGTTTTTTCTCTTCTTGAGTCTATTTGTAATATTCAAAGAGACTGATGCTAAGTAATCCTACACACACACACACTTGAGAGACTTAGAATTTCTGTTTTTACTCACATCGATCAGAACGATATTTGTATCGGCCTGGACGATCTAGTTTAAAACAGAGATTCTATTCAGGATTCTTAATTAAGGCAGCCGTCATTAACAGATCGTCCTGGAAGAAACTTGTATCGGCCAGGACGATAAGCTCTAAACAGAAAGAAATTGCCGCCATAAACAATTAAGATATTTTTGTATTTTTGGCAATCGGCTACGACGATCTTGGATCGGCCTGGACGATATTCACAATTATGCCTTAATTAATCAAAAAATCAAGGAAGTAATTAAGGATGATTGATACGATCATATCGGCCTGGACAATTTCAGGATCGACCAGGACGATCTATTCAAAAACCTTAGTTACTTCTGGATTATAAATATCAGCCAGCATAAATTCAGAGCGATGCTCTGGATGATTTTTCTCTGATTTGAACTGATCGGCCTGGGCGATCGTGAGATCATCCTGGACGATCAAGCCAATTTTGAAATTGTCCAGTTTGCATTCAGGGTGATGCTCTGGCCGATCTTCTGATATTTGTACTGATCGGCCAGGACGATGTCCATATTGGCCTGGATGATATTGTCAGCAACATGCAATTAATGAGCTCCTTTGAAGCTCTTCTATTTAAGATCTCTTGTTCAACATTTTTTGAACAATCTTTTGCTGCTGCCTTGATCTGAGATGACCTTGAGGAGAGAGAGAGAGAGAGAGAGAGAGAGAGAGAGAGAGAGAGAGAGAGAGAGGATCTTGTGAGGGGGAGCTTGTGAGGGGATTCATAAGAGTTGCTTCAAGGATCGCTCTGCTTCTTCTTCATCTAGAGTTTCTCATCCGTGGAAGGGTCGGTAGAGGTAAGGATTCAGCATCTGATTGTGGTTCTCTACCAGCTTCTGGAGGAAGCAAAAGGAGATAGGTTCTCTGCCTTGCCGGGGTGGCAAAAAGAGGTTCATTGTAAAGGCTTCTCCGCCTAGCTGTGGGGGCTAAAGGAGAGTCATGAGTGTAGTACAATACTCAGAGGGCGCCTACGGGGAGTGGATGTAGGTCGAGTTGACCGAACCACTATAAATTTCTGTGTTCTTATTTCTTGCTTCTGCATTTTAATTTCCACACTTAATTTTGTGGTGTGATTTTGGTTTATATGATTTTTACTTCTTTGTGAAAAATTTTTAAAATACCAATTCACCCCCCCCCCCTCTTGGTTAGCTTGGGCCAGTTCTATAGGGCTTAACATCCCTAACGAACTTTCAAGTGGTATCAGAGAGGGATTCATAAAAATTAGTTTGAAAACTTTTTGAATTTTGATCCATGGCTAAATTTGGGAATCGTAACACTATGGAAGGGTATTCTATTACCCAACCTCCCCTGTTTAATAACCTACCTTTTGATTTCTGGAAAACCCGCATGTCAACGTTTTTACAATCTACTGATTATCGCATGTGGATGCTTATCAAAGAAGGTTATTCTCCACCTTCTCGTGAAATTAATGGTGTTAAAACTGAAATTACTTTTACTGAATGGACTTTCGATGAAAGAGATTTAGCCCAATTAAATGCTAAATGTTTGAACTATTTTTTTGTGCTTTAAAATCTGAGGACTACAAACGTGTTTCTACTTGTTCAACTGGTAAAGAAATTTGGGATAAATTGTGTATCACTTATGAAGACACTAATGAAGTTAAATAATTTCGTTTGAATATTCTCTTGCATGACTACGAACTTTTTCATATGAAACCATCTGAATCTGTTTCTGACATGTATACTAGGTTTACATAGATAGTCACTTCACTGCATGCATTAGGAAGAGAACTTTCAAACTATGAAAAAGTAAATAAGATTTTGAGATTCTTGTCTTCATCATATGATGCTAAAATCACTGCAATCATTAAATATAAGGATTTGAATACTTATTCTATTGATAACTTACTTGGCTCACTCATAGCTTACGAGCAAGGGGTGAATCAAAGAAATCTTGATACAAGTGAGAAGAAGAAGGAGAAAATAGTTGCACTGAAGGCGCACAAATCTGACTTCGATTCTTTCGGGTCTAAGAGCGATGAAGTTGCCTTCATCACAAGGCAATTCAAAAGCTTTCTAAGGAAGAAGCAAAAGCATCATTGGAGAAAAGGTAAGGATCATAAATATTCTAAAGGATCTTCTGATGTCGTTTGTTATGAATGCAGGAAGCCTGGATATGTGAAAGCCGATTGTCTTATACTTCAAGATCACTCTAGAAAGGAAAAGGAAAAGTGCGAGGAGAAACATAAGTTTAGGAAGGACAAAATGTGAGTCCAAAAGGCATTATGAGCAGAATCTGGTACTGATTCATTTGAGACTGAACTAGAGGAAGAGACAACAAACTTATGCTTAATAGGGGAAGATCATCTTGAGCAAAGTGAGGAGGAAGAGGTATGTAAACTAACCTATGATGAATTATTTGAGATTTGTGAGAAAATCCATGCATCAAACAAAAAACTTAAGAAGACTCATGCTTACTTAAAATTAGAACTTGTAAATTTACAAAAAGAGTATGAAGTTATTCTTAAAGATCATTCAACGATTGATTCTAATCACATGGATCTTCTTGATGAATTTGATGATTTGAACAAAAAGCACTCGGAATTAATTGATGAGAATGAAGTATTAAAAGTTTCACACACCTCTCTTCAATCTGATTTCAAGAAATCTAAAGAGAAAGAGAAAAGCATGAGGGTTGAGAATGATGTTCTAAAAATTACAAACTTGAAGATTAAAAATGAATTATCTACACTTAAGAAAACTTGGATGATGCCTACTCTTAATCAAAAGCCAAGACCTAGGAAGAGGCATTATAACTCAAACCATTTAAGAAATCTTTTTTCTGGAGTTAGATGTTTTTTTGTGGCATGCTAGGACACATCTCACACACTTTCATTATTCACCATAGTACACATTGGGTATGGAAACCTAAGGTACATGATTCACAGCATACCACACCTACATTGTATTCTACTTTTCCTGAGAAGGGACCCAAACCAGTTTGGGTTCCGACTGTTGTTGAGTTTTTGCAGGGGTGCTCTCACCAAAGACCTCGTGAGAGCATAGGATAACTGGACATATGAAGGCTCGAAGCTCATAATTGCTTAAACTTGCTGCTTCGTAATTTCTTGAAATAATTTTTAATTAGTTATTTTTTGTTGTGTGCTAGATTTTTGGTGTTTTAGAATATTTTGTTTTCACGTTGCTTTTATGTTTGGTTTTCTATATGATTAGTTTTTTTTAAGCTTTTAGATTTTGAGATTTAAAGCCATTGATTATCATATCTAAATCGGTCAAAGGGAGAAACACCGTTGATGGTTTCCCTCCCTCTAACCTCTTTTAGTAACATAATTTTCTTTTCTAGACAAAAGTCTATCTCATATTAACAACTAGTTTTTGAAACTAAAATTTTTTTTATCTTGCTACAATAATCTATCTTGTGCGTAATATCTAAAGTTCTTATATATCTTTCAAGTTGAATGAAATCTTGCCATTGTATTTATAACATGATTATGATTTTATTTTGTGAATTATTCTTCCCTATGTTAGAGAGAGAGCTCCTATTCTCTAATATTTGGAGGATATACTCACAACTAAGGTTCTTTTTAAGGGTTTTGTTAAAGAGAACTTAGCTTGAAAAAAAATTAAGAGGGAAAGTGGAAAAGAAGCAAATTTGAAATGAAAAATATATATATACACAAATGTGTATCAAAAATCAAAATGCTCAAAGAGCCAAAACAAAGATACAAGAGGCATAAAATGAGCCCACTAAATACAAGCTATTATCTCTTTTCTGAACTCTTAAAACTTAGAGAACTCATTGGTTATTTGATGCTTTCAAAGGCTTGATTTCAAATTCCATGATTGAGACAAATTACTTAGGTATATTATTTATAAGATATTTTCTTTGTAACCAAGTTTTGATTGAATTTTCTTTTTACCCAGTAAAGTTTTTCTGAGTTAGACCTTTTATTTTTAAAAGGATGATTATTGCCCTGAAAGAAGTCCGAGCTAGGGATTAACAAGATCAGATATTCTACCTTTTTCAGATTTTCACTTGTTAACTCTTTGATCTTTTGAATCTCTAAAATTGAATTGTTTGAAAAATCTGTCATTTGGATTCTTTGCCAAAAAAAATGTATAACTAAAAACAAAACAAAAAATCAATTTTCTTTTTTAGTTTTTTTTTTTTTTTTTTTTTTTGCCTTTTTTATTTTTAACTTTGTATTGTGAGTCTTTTATTTTTTTTGGGGCTTTGATCATCAACTTTTTCCTTGGATTAAAATATCTTGTCACATCATCCTGGCCGATTATCATATCGTTCTAGACGATAGGATAAATTTTCTTCAAAATTCCATCTACTAAACTTTTCTGTGCTTGCTATAACTCTTCGTCCTGGATGATAATTTATCTTCCTGGACAATCTGATCGAACTCTGTTGCAATCATGATGATAGTCTTGGCCGATACCATTTTCGTCCTGGCCGGTGCATTTATGGTCATCGTCCTGGCCGATACACTAGATCGTCCTGGACGATCTACGTGTCAGCACATTTAAATCCTTAAAATCGGCTCCGTACGATCCATTATTGGACAATCGTCTTAGCCGATCCACTTTTTATCCTGTATGATACACGTGGCACAGATTTAAAATGTTTTAACTTTGGCTGGTATGATCAATTATTATGCATCATCCTGGACGATACACCTAATCGGCCCGGACGATCTAGTTTTTCAACGGTCGTCCGGCTTGACTCCTCAGGATGATCGCCTGTGTCTAATCGTCCTGGCCGATATCTGATCGGCCCGGCCGATCGGACCACCTTTTTGACCAATCAGCCTGTACGCAATTATTGTACCATATCATCCTGGACAATTCTGCGATCGGCCTGGACAATATGGTCGTTTCTTTAAATTCAGGCCATTCCAGCCACATTTTTCACCTCACACCTCTTCTTCTCTTGTATTTTCTTGCTAATTCCTTACTATGACTGGTGGGAAATGAGTTCGACAAACTTCTGGAAGTTCTTCGAGGGTTAGGATTGACCCTCATTTTAGAGAGGCAGAAGATGAAGCTTCTTACCATCGATATAAAGAATGTGAGATAATTATCTCCAGAATCATCAATCATATTCACCTTTCGTATCCGGTAATGGATCTTTTCGCTCACACTTCTCTTTGTTTCATTTTATCTCTCACTTTCCCCTTTCACTCTGAGCTTCTTCGTGAATTCTTCATAAATCTTCGCATAAATCCTACCTTCACAGCCCTAACCTCCTATGTGAATCGACGCCCCCATCAAAATCACATATCAGGACTATATTTAACTTCTACAGCTATCCACCACCGGGGATAAGCTGCATTTAATCATTTCAGATCTTGATTTTGACTGGTCCGTGGAAAACCATTTTCTTCGCCAGACCAATGCACCTTTTCATGTTGGAGAGACTAGCTCTTTAGTCAAAGATGCTAGGACAATTTAGCATGTCCTTCGAACCTCCATTATTTCAAAAGCTGGGGACCGAATCCACATCACTCCTCTACTTTCTCTGACTACTTTTTACATCATGGCTCATCAAGAATTTAATACTACTGACTTAATTTTTTGGTATATTGATCATTTAACCACAATCTGCGATCTAGGTCATAAGAGGAAACCTAATCTGGCTTTAGGACACCTCATAGCCTATGTCCTTGAAACCAAATATCAACTTCAATATCTTACTCCTCCCAACCTCCCAACTCTCTTCTACTCAAACAGTTTCTTCAATACCCTTCACAGTACTCGTCTCCACCCAAGGGATGAGGAACCTCGGGGGGCTGAGGAGGAGGAGGCTCCCGCTCTCGCTCCTGTTCCTGATCCTATTCCTCTTCGACAGCACTCAAAACTTGACCAGTTAGTAGAGAGGTTTGATCAATGGGAGACCCGCTTCGACGCTTACATTGCTGCACAGGAGCAGCAACATTCTGAGGACATGGCCCACTACGAGCAACACCGCATAGAGGACTTAGCAAGCTTTGATAGCTACATTACTCACCAGAAGTAGCAGCATGACCAGGACATCGCCTGGTTCAATGCTCAGTTTACTACGCTAGCTAGTGACTTTCAGCAGCCACCTCCACCACCTCCATCTGATGATCAAGGTCCCTCATTTTTCTAGTCTTTATTTTCTGTTTTCTATTTTTGTTTTCTGTAGTTTATCATGTAGTTTGTTTTAGTTTCTATTATGTTGTTTCCTTTTTCTTTTTTTGTGTCTAGGAACCTCTTTTTGTGATGACAAAAGGGGGAGTAGGATGTGGTAGGAAAAGTTGATGTGCTTGTAACTTTGAAATTTTAATAAACTGTTATTTTTACTGAGATTTTCCTACTTGTGTTTGTCATCATCAAAAAGGGGGAGATTGTTGCAAATCTATTTTTATGACTTATATTTTGATGATTAACAAACACTATTAATTCTCTTGGACTGTCTGTTACTTCTAACTTTTAAGGAATCAAAGATCGAACAAATAAATGAAGCCAGTTCAAGTTTGCATAAGTTAGGGTAGAGTCAGTCTGTACTTTGCTTTTTCTCCTCTTGAGTCTATTTGTAATGTTCAAAGAGGCTGATGCTAAGTAACCCTACACACACACACTTGAGAGACTTAGAATTTCTATTTTTACTCACATCGGCCAAGACGATATTTGTATCGGCCTTGAGAATCTAGTTTAAAATAGAGATTATATTCAAGATTCTTAATTAAGGCAGCCGTCATTAACAGATCATCCTAGATGATACTTGTATCGGCCAGGATGATAAGCTCAAAACAGAAAGAAATTGCTGCCATAAATAATTAAGGTATTTTGTATTTTTGCAATCGGCCAGGACGATCTTGGATCAACCTGGATGATATTCATAATTATGTCTTAATTAATCAGACAAATCAAGGAAGTAATTAAGGATGATTGATACGATCATATCATCCTGGACGATCTCAGGACCGGCCAGGATTATCTATTCAAAAACCTTAGTTACTTCTAAACGATAAATATCGACCAGCACAAATTCAGGGCGATGCTCTGGACGATTTTTCTCTGATTTGAACTGATCGGCCTGGTCGATCAAGCCAATTTTGAAATAATCCAGTTTGCATTTAGTGAGATGCTCTGGCTGATCTTCTGATATTTGTACTAATCAGCCAGGACGATATCCATATCGTCCTTGATGATATTGTCGGCAACTTACAATTATTGAGCTCCTTTGAAGCTCTTCTATTTAAGAGCTCTTGTTCAATATTTTTTGAACAATATTTTGCTGCTGCCTTGACCTGAGAAGATCTTGAGGAGAGAGAGAGAGAGAGAGAGAGAGAGAGAGAGAGAGAGAGAGAGAGAGAGAGAGAGAGAGAGAGAGAGAGAGAGGATCTTGTGAGGGGGAGCTTGTGAGGGGATTCTCAAGAGTTGCTTTAAGGATTGCTCTGCTTCTTCTTCATCTAGAGTTTCTCATCCGTAGAAGGGTCGGTAGAGGTAAGAATTTAGCATCGATTGTGGTTCTTTGCCAGCTTCAGGAGGAAGCAAAAGGAGATAGGTTCTCTGCCTTGCCGGGGTAGCAAAAAGAGGATCTTTGTAAAAGCTTCTCTGCCTAGCTATGGGGGCTAAAGGAGAGTCACGAGTGTAGTGTAATACTCGGAGGGTGCCTCCGGGGAGTGGACGTAGGTCGAGTTGACCGAACCACTATAAATTTCTGTGTTCTTATTTCTTGCTTCCGCATTTTAATTTCCGCACTTAATTTTGTGGTCTGATTTTAGTTTATATGATTTTTACTTCTTTGTAAAAAAATTTTAAAATACTAATTCACCCCCTCTCTTGGTTAGCTTGGGCCAGTTCTATAGGGCTTAACATCCCTAACAAACTTTCAGACTGACAACTTTCTCAATCTCGTATAAAATCATCATGCGAGAATAAGTCTATAAAATATATTGATATTAGAATGAGTTTTATTATAATAAATTTCTATTCCCAAACTCCAAAAAATTATACTCACATGAGCCTTTTTTCCTTTTCATCAATCCACTGATGGTTAGCTTAATGTTGGTGAGTTCTCGTTTGCAACTCCAGTGATATCGGCTCCTGGCCAAGAAACTCTTTTTGAAAATAAAATATATATTTATAATAATATAAATATATTTATTAAACTAATTTAAAGCTTTTACCCGTCATCGTCTATGTTCTATATGAGGAATAGATCCCCCAGTATGAAGTGAGCTTCCTAAACCACCACATTCAGATGCTCTGTCCTGCTTATTCTGCTCTCTTCTTTTTTATGAACTCAGGGCTCACCCAAGCTCTACTCAGATCTGCCCATACACCCTATGCAATCCATATTGGATGCTGTCCGGACTTTCTAATGTCTGTGAACATATCCCTAAGACAGGTCGATCCACTCCTCTCAAAATGTATTCTAATTATTGTGTTATGCTCAAGCAACCTCCTAAATTCTTTATGTAAAAGAATATAGGCATAACAAAAAATAATAATACAAATTAAATTAAACATTTAAATTCATGCCAAATAAGTATACCTAAAATTTTTCAAATCATATATCCCTAATTTCCTTTGAGATCTTCTTCCATGATAAGTAATAAGCTACATATTTGTTCCTTATAATATCTTGAATCTTGTGAATAGATGGCCTTAAAGTATTGAAGTTGTAGGTTAATTTTTTTATTAATAACATATAATATATCAAAATACAAGAAACTTAACAACATAAACTGAACTTATGTATCTCCCTCATGCTCAATGTATAGACGCTTATCTGTTGCAGCTGTATGATCCCCAACACCAACCTTTATTGGTCTAAATGATCCACTATGCTCTAGCTACACCGGATATGGGTAATAATATGGGTGGGGTAAGGAGGGTAAGAGATGGTGGATGGACCAATTTGTGATGATGGTGGGAGTTAATATGGATAGAATGGAGCTGCATGTGCCTGATCTAGAGAGGAAAATTGAGGACTCGTCGATAGAGGAGAGAAGTACCCAAGAAAGGATGGTGGTATAATAGCAGATGGATATGACTGACCCTGACCCTGCTCACTAGGGGACTGCTACTGACTCCTAGGTGGTGGTGGTGATGGTATAACTGGTGGAACTAATCTGTTCCCCTCACTTTCATCAGGCTGTTTAGGTCTATTAAGATTAACACTCAACGTTTTTTAAGAAAACTTTGAGGCAAAGGATCTACGAGCTGGATCATCACCTGAAGCCATCTGCATTAAAAGAAGCAATTAGTAAAGTATTATAATATAAAAAATAAAGAATACAAAATACACAATAATGAATTACAAAATAAAGTATTACATAATACAAAATAATGATTAACATTTTCATTGCTCGGAATACAAATAGTATAATTCTATAAGTACAAAAATTATTCAAAAATATTAAAAAAATTATAATTCTACAATTTTAAATTATTAAAACTATAATTCTAAATTACAAAAACTACTCAAAA
Source organism: Dendrobium huoshanense (assembly GCA_016618105.1). NCBI lineage: Eukaryota > Viridiplantae > Streptophyta > Magnoliopsida > Asparagales > Orchidaceae > Dendrobium > Dendrobium huoshanense. Next base: position 57,328,626 of record CM028347.1, on the reverse strand, counting down.
TTAGAAATATTTTCATTTCTCTCTAGGGTATCTTCACTTTCATCCTCGTTCTCACTTGATGAGCTAGTTGAACTATTCATATCTTCTAACTGTATTTTAATACTAGAGGTTGTAGTTGGCATCTCCTCAATTTCAATAGGCCAACAACTTGACATCTCATCCTCTTGATGTGTAGTTGCTATATCGTATTGTTGATCAATTATCCCCCGTGCTTTTATTATTAAGACAACTAGCCAATCTTATTTATCCTTACGACCATTGGAAATTTGTTGAAATAAACTTGCTAACATAAATGGATCAAACTTCTTGTATTTTCTACTATATTTTACATCTACTAAACCATACGATCCAGACCAGCAGCAATTGATAAATTTTCTATAGTGGTATTTAAATATGATTCATGCATATTAACGGGTTTATATTTAAAAGGGGTCCATAGGTCAACATAAGTCAACAATGGTCAACCTTGGATTCAAATGAGTTTAGATCAATTATGAACATATTAAATGAGTTTAAAAAGACTTCAAAGGTGTTTTATAGTAAGATGTCATGTCCAATGGCATGAGCTTTAAATATCTAATTATTTTGTATGCTTGGGTAATACTTACAGTTTTAGGGTTTTGAAGAACATTAAGGCATCCAAAATGGTTAGGTAGGCTCTAGAGACATGACTAATAAATATACAAATGATCAAACATCATTCTAGAGCCTTTACTCAAGGCTTTGAATTAATTGAAATTCCCTTTAAAAAGACAAAAGTACAAAGGCTTTAGGCTTTTTTTTTAATCTATATTGATCAAGATTACCAAAGGCTTTGGGCTATGAGTTTTAGCATTAGATTTTAGGTTTTACAATTTTAAGCATGATTTTAATTTGGATTTGATTTAAGATTTAAGTTTATGGTAATTTGAAGAGTAGGATTTTAAAATGCAAAGATCATTAAAAATCATTAAATGATTAATAGTGATTAAATGGCCTATTAAATGATGATCAAAGATAATTATCAACTAACTAATTTATATTCAATGATTAAATCATCATGCCAAAGCACTTTGGGGAACTAGATTTAAGCTTTAAGTGGAGTACAATGAATTTAAATGCAAGACTGAAACTTTCATTTTAAGTTTTTATCTCAAAAAAAGGAGGTCAATAAACCTAAAGAACCAATTCATTAGTCCTTGATAACTTTGGTCAAAAAATTCAACCTTGGTTGAAAAAATGGCTCATATGACCTAAACATTTGTATTCAACATAACCTAGTGGACCCTTGACCCCCTAAGCATGTTAATATGTTTATTAGGTTAAAATGAGCCTACCCTAGCCTACTTAACCCTTAGGCCCACTTGCTTTATCCAATTGGGTTATCCCAAGTGAACCAAAAAGGGATTCATTGAGATATTTCACTCACTAAGCTTAGATTGCCTAAACTAGTGTATGCATTCCACGTAAATGCGCTTCAGCATGCCCAGATATTGTCTTAAATTGGGTTAGTAAAATTGGCTAACCCGACCACACTAAAATTAAGTTTAATGAGCCATTTTACAACCAAGGCATATTTGGGTCAAACCCTTCATACATTTCATTCCATTGGATATTAGGAGAATACTCAATAAATCCAAAACACTGCCCTACATGAGCTAGCCAGAATCATCTAGAAATTAAATTGTCATTCATTTGTTTATCCACAACTTTTTAAGTAGCTAGCTATGTAATTTTAGACATCTTTAAACACTTGTTGAAGCTCATTTAGATGTCTTAAACTAGCTTAATGGCATGGAATGACCAAGTGTGTCCATAATTCTAAAAAGAAATAGATTTTAAACTCTTATTAGTACTCCCAATTTTTGTATAGACAAATTTCCAATTTCAATTTGCTTTACTTTTTGAAAAGTTCTTAATCGTTCCCTGAGTTTCCCCAATCCTCTTTTAACTTATAGGAGTGAATTTAAACAAGCTCTTGTAACCCCTCTAGATAAAAACCAATTCCTTATCTAATCCTCCCCCATGCCTCAACACCAAATAATGAATTTAGGACTAGTTGAAGTTACTGTAATCAAAAGCCCCTTCAGTTAACTATCAGATTATGGACTTTATCTAACTCAAGCTCAAATTATAGGGGGTGTCGACTACTATAAAAGAAATGTTCAATTAATGGAAATCCAGATATTAGATTGAAGGATCAGTATCCTATATCCTACTAGATCCATATGGATGGGATATGTCCGATAAACTTTATAACTTGAGTAGGAAAATAGTTCGTAGCCTCTGGTGATAGCTTGAGGTTGACAAAAAATCAAGATCATTAGTTCCATTTTAATCAATCGGATGCTCCTAATTTCATTAGATCACAATCTATTTGATCAATCCTATAGTTTGGGGCTTTTGATCCCAACCGTTTGATCTATGGTCAAACAGTATAAATCGATGTTGCCATATCATGGAGATCCACTTTCGTTTAAATATACTATTATTGCATGCCACGTATTAAAGTGATTACATAGTTAGTTGTTGACTTTGTAATAATCTCAAATAAATCCAAATTAATGGATAAAGCTTTAAAAATTCATATCTCAATAAATTCTAATCCAAAATGGGCAAATAAACTATTTAGGTATTCAAAATTTCAAGCCATATGAAATGAATTTATAATTAAGCAAGAGCGTGGGTAGAAGAGTAAAATTTTGTGAAATAGTGGAGTGTGTATTTTATGAATTGCATGTTTAAATCAATGTATATGGAGTTCAATTTTGGCTTAAATGTAATTCAGGGTGTGTTGGACCACCCTGAATTTTCTCAAGGCCACTTGAGCTCACCTTTTTCTTGGATTAAACTTCAAAATAACTAGGTCAAATTTTAACCTATGTATCTCAAAATTCATAAAATTAAAATTAAAAATAACCATCGAATGAAACTTTTATGGATTGAAAAACATGTGTTTAGGGATAGTTATGAAAAGTTTATATAGGTTATTAGACCTATAACAATTGTCCCAATGCTAACCAAGAGGGGGGGGGGGGGGGGGGGGGGGGGTGAATTGGTTATTTTAAAATCCTCTTCAAATTTTTAGGAAGCCATTTTATGCTTTTTATACAAAGAGAATTTTTCCAAATAAAAAAAAAAAATCAACCACAAAAATATAAAGTGCAGGAAAATAAAATTACAGTAAAATAAAAAAAACATATAAATATATATATTGGTTCGGTTCAACTAGACCTATATTCACTCCTTGAAGAATCTCTCTTTAGGTATTGCACTATTACCAAAGTGACTCTCCTTTTGCTCCCACAGCAAGGCGGAGAAGCCTTTACAATTACCTTTTCTTCCACCAATCCCAGGTGCAGCAGAGTACCATCGTTCTTTCACACTCTCCACGTGTCGGCAAAGAACCATCGTCCTTTCACACCCTCCTAGTGTTGGCAGAGAATCAACGTCCTTTAACACTCTCTAAGTGTCGGTAGAGAATCCTCATCCTTTTTCACCCTCCTGCTGTCGTCAAAGAATCGGTGTCCTTTCACACTCTCCAAGTGTAGACAGAGAGAATCATATCTTATTCAAAGATCTTCCCTCAAGCATCTTCAAAGAATTAAGGAATAGATTTATAACAAACACAAAGAGATTATCACCTTTGAGTAACATTGTGAACCCTTCACACTCTCAATTTGCAAGAACTCTCTCTCAAACACTCTCCCAAATCACTCTCACACTTTTGTTCTCAAGAAAAATGAAGAAGGATTTTTCCTTAGTCAGTTTTTAAGACTATTTATATGAAAGACACCAAAAATCGTCCAGAAAACTAAAAATTTCAATTTTGACCATCTGCAATCATATAGTATTGTCGACGGTCGTTTGTACGAACAAATTTTGAACAGATCAAAATTTACGATCTTGTACGAACCAAATTCATGCATAGAAAGTTGTTTGTCATATTGTACGGACTGCTTTAATCAAACCATGTTTCATTTTGTATGAAAATGGATGAGTTCATTTTATACACTTGGAATCATCTGTACGAATCCATGTTCGTATAGTACAAACTGTTCAATAAATTTTACTATTCATAAGGATGAAAATGTACACATCAATTTCGTACTATGGATATCGTCTATATGAATCCAAGATTGTCTAAGATGAACAATTCAAAAAATTCACATGTTCGTATAGACAAAAATGTAGGTGTCAATTTCATACTATATACGTCATCTATACGAGCCCAAGTTTGTCCCATACTAACGGTTCAAAAAATTTACCGGTTCGTATGGATGAAAAAATACGTATCAATTTTTATACTATGGACGTCTTCTATATGAAGGCAACTTCGTACAGTATGAACAATACTTAGAATTTTTTTCATCCATAATTAACTGCTTCTGGAGGAACGCTCACACCAAATCATCCTGTACCATCTAAAATCATACATTAAGATTAGTTTAAAAAGTTACATATTTTTACCCTCTCCCAATGTGTGTGTATGGTTACCCAATTACAATCACTCTCTGAGACTCAAGAAAAGTATAAAAAGTACATACTTCAAATACAATTAATCCTAGTCTAATATGTCTTGAAGTCTTCAATTATATGAAGTATGATTTCCCTGAAATGTTAGTACACGCAAACAATAAAAGCAATATTTCTATTATATCTTACGAGAAATAGTAATCAAGACAATAATATTTTGGAATCATAAAAAACACATGATATGAAAACATAGTTATGAAAACTATGTTGCAACAAGTTAGCCATGGATTGCATCTAAATCTTTGGTCTAGTTTGCCCTAAATAAATTTTGGGTTATATTTAATTTGGAAATTTATAATTAAACATAGGAATGGTTTGATGGTCTCAAATACATATGAAATACTCCATGGGTCAGCACTGACCTAATATTTAAATTTAGTATGAATTAAGGTTTAATTGACCTATCAATTGCCCAACCGAAAATACATTGGCATAATTGATCTAAGGAATTTAATAAATCATAAAAAAAAAAATGATAACTAGAAAAATACAAATAAAATATTCATAATCCTTAATCATGAATGCAATCAATGAAAAATAAAAGAACTATAATGAAACTTTAAAAAAAATTATAAAATAAATAAATAAAAGAAAATTAATTAATAAATTAAAAATATATTAAAAAAATAAAATTCCAAATGCTTTTAAACATTTATAGATCTCACATTAGGTCATCTCTGACCTATGGTGGTGATTTCATAATGATTTAAAGTGATCTGAAAAGAAAATACACAAAGCTTAGATAAAAAAATTAATTAATGAATGCTAAACATTGAAAATTTGTGTGTTCCAGTGTGGGTCACTTCCTGGTCATTTTCATGTTAGCAGGTTGGCTCGGGCCTAATCAAAATTTTCAAACTGGTCAAAAATTGGAATACGAACTCTACCTATTTGCTAAATGGGTTGACTCGAAACTCGATATTTTTGGTCGGGTTCGTGTTAAATTTTGAGGTCATGTGAACTATTCATACCCCTAACCACAACAAAAAAAACGAAATCCACAAAAAAAAAAAAAAAAAAAGTTTTCAAGATTCCAAGGATCCATTATAATAATAACACAATAGCTTCCAACAACCTATAAAGACCATTGGAGGAACAAGGTGAAAGAATAGAGGAAAAACAACTAAAAAGTGCACTTTCATAATAAGAACTTTCTTTTAAGAAATTTCAAATTAAAAGAATGGATATCTCTCCAAAGGGAACAATTATTACGTCCTCTGACCGGACGTAGAGCTACGTTCGGCCGCCAATAACATGTTGACACGTGCTCTTACTCTTTGCCACGCGGCCCAACGACTTGACCCGGACCGGAACCCGGAAATGCTATGTTCGCGATTTTCTCGGTATTGCTCGGTATTTGCTCTGTATTGCTAGGTATTGCTTTGCAAAAACGAAAAATACCGCTCTGTGAAGACCAATACCATGCAGATACCGAGTTGTACCGAGTTTTTCTACAACTCGGTATTTGCTCGAGATTTGCTCAGAATTGCTAGGTATTTGCTCGGTATTGCTAGAAAAAACTCGGTACAACTCGGTATTTGCTCGGTATTTACTCGGTATTGCTAGGTATTTGCTCGATATTGCTCGGTATTGGTTATTGCCAATCAAAATCGACCAATACCTAGCAATATCGAGCAATCTTGGGTCCGTTTCGGGTCGGGTTGTCGGGGCGCGTTGTAAATAATGAAAACGCGTGACGCGATTCTACTGGCGGCCGAACGTAGAGCTACGTCCTATGACTGGACCAAATAAAAATTCCTCCAAAGCAAACTCCACTTGTTTCTTTGTTTAAGTATTTTCTAATTCTGACTTTCTAATTTCAAAGTATATAAGAATATATTTATATTGAGTGCTAAAAAACTTAAACCAGAAAAGAAACTGAGAAAAATATATCAAGGAGAGCATACAGTACAATTTACAATTTATATAGTACAATCAATATAAAGTAATCCATTCATGCAAATTGTGTTATGTTCCATTGTATAATGTAATTCCTTAATATACGTTGTTTTGTTAATTAAATTAGAAGATCAATCATATAGTACGATGCATATTGTACAATATAAATAACTAAAAATTTGAATTAATTTAATTAAATAAATTATTAAATATTGATATTAATTTGTATTTAAATATGACATATCATACAATTTGATCATTGTAAAAGTGCAATACTTTCATGAATCTCGTGCAATCAGTATTGCATGCATCACTGAATATTCATAGAGGTTCTCATTGTCAGAAATTGCATTATTAATTTCTATATGCAACACCTGAATAGGAATATAAGTAAGACACTAAAACTACTTGGTGACCTCACCCTTTTCATGAGGTTGTAGGTCGACTAAACATGATCTCACATCTTGAGGCAAAAAAGCCATGTTGTTGCTGTACGCAATGGTTATGGCTTCAAAATGAATTTGTATCAGTGGTTGCACATCTTATTTCAATGATCCAAGAGTTATCATTGAGAATTCCTTCCAAATTTGGGATGAGGCAACTTGTCGGATGAAGCCAAAATTACACTATTGTACTCCAAATTGATTTACTTGTTGGTGAGCTCAAGTAGGACAAGGTCTATGACTTCTAAAGGCATCTGAAACAAAACTTTTTGAAAAAACTAAATGAGCATTGCTTGAGTGACAAAATGCTTTAAGTCTTGAAAATCCAGCATCGCATGCTAGAAGTGAATCTTAAAATGGCAAAAGTGCTCATTGGGTTCTCATCACATTCAAAATAACTTAACAATTATTTAGCTATCACTGAACACCAGCAAACTACATGATTAACTATTTCTTGGACTTTGCAGAGTAGGTTATGCTCTCCAATGTAAGGCAAGAGAACGAGCTACTGTTGTCTCTTTGAAAGAAGTAAAGTAAATTCTACACTTCATTACATTGCTAAAAGTCAGGCGGGAGATCGTTGACTCAAATGATCAATATGGTCAGTAAGGTTTCATCTCCTTTAATTCCCCCTTCCTTAAAGTCTTTGTTAAAGGAGGAATGTGAGTGTAATTAGTTATTTTTTAATAAATTGCTTTATGCATTTCTTCCAAAAAAAAAAAAAGGAAGCATCATAAATTTGAATTGTGGATGTACCTCAATAAGAAATCATTTGTAAGTTGTGCTTTACAGTATTGATTAGTCATAGGAGTCTCCTGAACAGTATCCTCTAGTAGGTATCTCATCCTTAGAAAGAGTGGCAAAAAAACATTCAAATTGTGTAAGTAAAGGCAAATATGAGAGGCCATTAAGCCAAGTTCTCAAGCATGGATCATTCTTATCAAATGATTTTCTTTTTTATTCTATTGCTTAAAAGTAACAGAACCATTAGGTCACTTACTTTTCAAGAAGCTTTTGTTATCCTTGAGATATTTCAAGACCTATTATTAGCCTTCAATTTTCATGCTCGACACATCATTAAGTAGTTGGATAAAATGTTGTTCATTGAAGCTGGATACTAACATTATTATCGATGCTAATGAAACCCAAATAGCTGAGGAAGAAAGAGAAATTAGAGCTTAGAGATCCTCTTAAATTGATAGGGTTACAAAGGACGTAATTGATGCGTTATATGGAGGAAGATGAATCTAGCAAAACTAATAGATAATCATAGGAGAAATAAAATGATAGAACTCAAAAGGATTTCAGTGGGCTATAATTTTGGCAAAAATTAACAAATGATACGACATCAATTTTCAATTAGTTGAACCAACTATATAGAGTAAATAGATAAAATGGACTTCGTATAACTAGTTGTGTATCGAGTATGGCTGATAGGCATCCACTAGGTGGGAATTATTTGTTAGTAGATATCTTCGTGAGTTCTTGGGTGAATTCAATAGCTAAGTATTAAAGATAGGGTATAGATTGTCCTCTAGTTGGCTAGATGAGATTCGATCATGGGTGATTGAAAACTTTAGGCGATTTTTATTTTGACAAATTCCAAAGTTTAGGTGTAACAAATCGGTTCAAAATCAGCTTGATAAACCAGATTCAAATTCTTATGATGATTTATGAGCTTGATTCACATAAGTATGAGTGTAAAGATACAACATGTTATTATAGGTAACCAGTCCCGATAACATATCAGCTGTTTGCAGTTTACTTCTTGTTGACCTCCCTAGAAAAAAAACCATAATAGGTAATTCTTTGTACAGATAGTATAGCAATAAAGAAGGACAAGATTTGGTTCAATTAAGGAAAGAAGTTCTAACACTAATATAGATAGAAACCATGAGCAGAGCCAACGAACAAGAAAAAGAAACAAAGTAATGATTAGTGACAAAGTCCAATAGTTATTCATCAGGCACTAGCAGAAAAAAATGAATAAAAAGTCTGCGCTAAGATCTTATAAATTGGGTTCATGATTTGCAGAGAATCCCATTCATAGTAAAGCTTAAGTTTTACAGAAGATTATGCACCATAACTTACATCCGCAGCTAAATAAGTTTGAGCTTAACTAGAACACTCTTTAATGACAAAATAATACAGGGTAGTTACTGTAGAAAATGACAAAGTCACATGAGCATTTCAACAAAAAAGTTGCAAATATCATTTAGAATTTTATGGTAGCTTTATGATTTACAACATAGATATCGTTTGCAAACAATGCAGAATTTTCCAATCACACGGGAGCACTGCTAATGAACATTTCTTAAGAACCAGTCAACATTACTAAATCCATATTCCCAAAGTTTCTACATCTTGTTTTATTTTTTTTTTGCATATGAGAAGGAAGAACATATTATATATTCAATTGAATAAAACTGAATAATGTCATCTATTAATGCTTCTTTATCCAACATCTCCTAATTAATCAAGGATCCACACATTGCTTTAAGCAAAATTTCATCACACAAGAATTGCAAAAAGCCAAAATAACCTGGAAATATAATTTTACATTTGCAGGTACCATCAGGCACATCACAGCAGAGGTTGGTGAATGGTTGTTTCCTATCCTATTCAATACTTTCCTTTCCGAAAAATTATATTCAATTGAAAACGTGAAGCTTGAGCTCACAGAATCCTAAAGTTTCAATTCAATTGAATCAAACTCTTAATGATAAAAAACAAGAGGTGGAACTGTTAGCCCAGAATCCTTAAGGAAAGGTATCACCTGAGGCCTATCAACTAGATCTTGGTAAAAGGCATACTCTGCATCGTAATCGTGCAAATCTAGCTCTGCCTTCTGGTTTGTATGATAATGATGCTTAGCATCCGCCGATTTCCCAAAACCAAAGACGCTAACTTGATCACAAATCCCCAGAGCTAGCATCACTGCCTGCATCCCCGAGGAGTAATGGAACATCTTCTCATCATGAAACTTGGCCCAATCCTCTAATGGTTTTCCAGTCACCTCTGTGAATCTCTTCAGTGAATAATACTTGACAATTCTACTACACAACATATCAAAACGGATATCAGTGATCAACAGAGGAGCTCTGTGGGAGGCGTTACAGATCGTGTAGTCAAGAAAGTGGACGGCTTGGCAAATGTACATGATCATGGGCACGTTCTCGCCGTAGGGATGGCAGAAGCAGCCCGGTCTTCTGGCGCAGAGATGGAGAATATTGCTATTCACAAATGAAAGACCAGTTTTGGAGCCAACTTTGCGCTGGTAGCCATGAATGCGGGCGTTATTGAGCCGTATCACGAGCTCGTGGCCATCTATGAGCTCGCCGCGGTCGCTATTGAGGAGGATCCCGCTGTTTCCGACTACGGCGCAGGAAGCGTAGCGAGGGCCGGAGTCCGTCAATCCGTGGTGGCGGTCAAGGGGCCGTTTCACGAGTTTGGCGAGCTCAGACATTATTTCCGGCTGGAAACGGCGGTTCTTCCACCAATCACGGAGGGATCGGCGGAGCTCTGGAAAGATTTTGTAGTCACGAGGGGAACGAACGCGGATCTGGACCCGGCCATCTAATCCGGCGCGAAGCCCCACATCAAAGTGGCTGTTCTCTCGCCGCCACATCGCGGCTGGGAGATGGCGCAACCCAGCGGAGGCGACGCGTGTGGAGGAGGGGAAGTTGCCTTCCAGAAGCTCGTCAACGTCCTTCCTCACAGCTGTCTCCGCAAGATCCAACGAGGAAAGACGGAGAAGGATGGTGGCGTTGGACAACACCGATACGACAGGGGAGGCGTCGGCGGCAGTAGATTGAGAGCCGAAGCCCAGACGGACGGAGGCGCGGCAACTGAGGAGGGTGATGATGGCCAGGAGAGGTAGAAGGCTGAATGGAAGCCGGAGCGAGAAGACGCGCTTCATCGATCTGCAACACTACAAGCTTGTCAAACTAGGCATAATGTCGAGGGCAATTTTTTAAACTAAGTACCGTTTAAAATTTAATTAAGTGATTAACCAACAAAAAAAAAAAATTTTAAACTCGCCAAAGTCGCCCGTTGAACGGGCGACTTACCTATTCAGGATAAGTCGCCCGTTAAACGGGCGACTTACCTCATGACCGTTATTTCAGACCGTTATTTATGAAAGTAACGGGATTATGTAAGTGTGGTAAGTCGCCCGTTCAACGGGCGACTTACTTACAGATAATGTAAGTTTGGTAAGTCGCCCGTTGAACGGGCGACTTACTCTTGTTAATAAAAAAAAAAAATTGCAACTAAATATGATTATGATCAATTACTATATATTCTGTTTTATATAAATTTAAAAAGAAAGCTTAAAAATTTGCCTATTATATAAATTTGCCTATTATTTTTTTTTAAAAGAAAGCTTAAAAATTAGTTTGTTTGGAAGAATTTGTAGAAAAGCTTAATAAATAATAAAATTGATTGTTAATTTTAAATTTAAAAGAAAGTTATAATTGTAGGAAAATTTTTTTATCTGTAATTAAATAAATGTTTTTTTGAATTATTAAAAATTTAAATGAATTATTAAAGTTTTAATAGAAATGTTCTAAGTAGACATTGTATTTTTCTGTTTAAAAAAAATAATAGATGCACATGCTGATAGAGTTCTTCAAATTTGAGGATTGGCAGGACCTACAGTATGAGTTTGAGTGCAGGATGAAGTGTTGTCCAACACAGTCACAGCTCCAATCACGTATGCATATGCTGCTTAGGAATTAGTACACTTGTAGCATCGCTTATTCGATGCCATCTTTTATATTTTCAAGCCTGTCGTACTTTTTATTTAGCAGCAAGAGTGTCTTTTTTTTAATATGTTATGTTATCATGTTTAAATCATTACAAAACAATTAAGCAAACAAGAGTTCTTCATTGCAAATACGAAACAATTAAACAAAATAGTAGTTTCATAGTAGCAGAATAAGAAACATAAACAACAAAATATAACTAAAGCAACTAAAAGATACATGATACAAAAAACTAATGCCTCCTTTTATGTCGATGTGGAATCGCATCAGTGCCTGGAGTAAAATGTTGAGGTGCTCGTAGTGGCCTGGTACGTAGATGACGCTGGTCCTGATCACTAACATCTTGCTGAGTAACTGGGGGCTCTCCTAAGGAAGAAGGTACGAACTGAGGTGTGGAGGCGACGTCAAACTCAGCTGCGAAGTGGCTCTGAGAGGGACCAAGATCAGGATAGGAGGATGGCCCAGCATCATATGGATCTGCAGTCGGAATGGCTGGACTAAACACCTGAGCATCTGCCTCATCAAAATAATGAGCATCGTCAATGTATATCTGTTGTCGCAATCTTTGGCACATATCTCCAACAATATTCACATCCACCTGTAAAGGTGTCCCCTCAGTACCGCCAAAGTGTGGTTGCAATCTTCTCTCCATGCTCACAAAGAAATCTCGCTGCCAGGATAACTAATTCAGTTAAAATTTTTCATATAATGAAATTTAAATAACTTAAACTTACCATGTGACGTTCAGCTGGTGATCTTGGATAATATGTACTCGGAGGATCCACTGGGGGCTTTAGCATGTATAGTGTAGCCCAAGAATGAAACCATGCTAAGTACTGCTTCACCTTATAATCATAGTCCAACCCAGGAATCTCTCCAGTAACAATGTATGCTCTCCTGCTCTCCCATAGTGCAATACTTGCCTGGTGATATAATGCCCAATCAGTATCTGACTTACCACGTCCATCAACTCTTACAAAACTAGGATCCATTGGCATGATATCAGTTGAAGGGCAGTATCCAAATTGTCGTAGTACTCGATCAGGGAGATGCCACTCAACCCTTTTCCAACTGATCAAAGGAACTCTGGAGAGCCAAGTGTCCTGACCTGAAGTGCATATCTCTGGAACCTGAGCACGAATCTCTGCAGTGTATGGTTCCCATATCACCTATATCATTTTTATATAACAAATTATTCGTCATAATATGGAACAAATATGATTAAAATGTATCAATATAATTATACTTAACATACCTGACTCTCCAGTAAGCCATCAAGTTCATCCCTGTATGTCATAACATTTCCTACAGGTACCTCCCGAAGTCGTTCCTCATTCCACCTATTTAATGTTTATTAATACATTAGCAATAAAACTAAAATTAAATAACATAAATATAACAGCGTACCTTATTCCAACACTCAAACCATCAAGCTGAATAGGAAATGGTACATGAAGCTGAGGTCTTCCAACATGCAGATGCTCCCAAGACCATATCTGTAATAAGTGGATGCAACCTGCAATGTTGGCTCGTTTTGGTCTAGTTGCTTCAGATAGCTCCCTATACAAATGAGCTAGTACTGCACCTCCAAGTGAGTATGTCCTGAATATTGCTATATCCTCCATCAACGGCAAGTACTGTAAATGAATTTCAGAGCCTGAAGTGTCTGGGAGCAGGTGACATCCAAGTATAAATAAAATGTAAGCTCGCACATGCCTCCAAAAATCCATCTCAGATAGATCAATGTAGGAGTCCCTCCAAAAAATCCACCTCAGCCACCTTAGTGGAACACATGTCTGCGCATGTGCCTGGCCCATCCTAAACTTCGCTGTAATTCGTGGATTGAATGGGTCATGATACAAAACATCTGGGTCCGGATGCTGGCCTAGTAAATCATCACAACAATCTGGCCAACTCATCCATCGTCTGCCTGATCCAACAACTGGGTGTCCAACGAAAGAAGGTCCATCAATCTGTATCCCCAATATCATAGAAACATCCTGCAACGTAATACTCATTTCACCAACTGGCAGGTGAAATGTATTCGTCTGTGGCGACCACCTCTCAACCAGAGCTGTAAGCAAGTGATGATCCATCCTCCTATACCTCATCTGACTGACACTGTCCAAACCCACAAAAACTAAAGCCTCCATGAACCTAGGGCAATTAATGGGCCACTCATGGACCATCAGTAAGTGTGAAGCAGCCTCCAATATAGTGCCCTGTAAATAATAAAATTGTTGCCATATTTGAAATTATTTATTTGAACAATGAAGCAATAACTAATGTATATAAATTTACCTGCTCAGGATGGGCTGCTCGGTGGCTGCCTGCAAGTGAAGAAATGCTAGGTTGAATGGTATGTACAGATGGCTGTGTGGAAGCCTCCACACTAGAAGGGCGCCTGCGGCGCCCGCGGCCCCTATCTTGTGCGGCTGCCATGAAACCTGGTAGGAAAAGGAAATGTTAGGAAATCATAAATAATATAAAATTTTAATGACATTAGCAAAACATAGCATTTTTAATATGAAAAATAAACAACTTATGCAAATAATTCTTGATATAAAAAACTAATTAATTTTGGTTCTACAGATAATGAAAAAAAAACAATTAATAATGAAAAGCATTCTTGATATGAAAAATTCGAAACTTAAAACTTACCTAGTAGGACAAGTTGCTTTGTTATGTCCTACTATGCCACATGCACCACATTTTCTATTACTTTGACCAATTCTCTCATCCATTGTGTTTCTAAAACGGTTTGTTCTTGGTCTCCCAGAACGTCTTCTAAAATTTGGGGGTAGGAGTGGATGTATGCCACTTGATGGATCATGTTGTGCCCAAGTAGATCGATCTGGAATATTATGAAATGGATCAGCATAAGTCATCTTGTAATTGTCCATGCTGTAGTATTGTGAGACATAATTGTAGTGACTTTGTCGTAACACTGATATGCAGCTAACTACGTGTGGGCACGGGATATGATATATAATAGTCTTCCCACAAGTACAAATGCAATTTTTATTGTCAACTAAATCAACCCTGAAAGACCGAGATGACATGTCAACCACTTGAAACTCACGCATATTTATTCGAATGGGTTGTGGTAACCTACGTGCTTCTTGCTCGATCTTTCGCAGTGTTGCTTGTACTCTTGGTGCAAATAAGCTGCTTGCATCAAATTCGGAACCCTCTAGCATCTCATTTCTTCTCAAGTGTAAAGACACAACATTATAATAAATTGCTGTAATCAACGCTTGAATAGGCAAACCCCTGGCTCTTTTAAGAACTCCATTAAATGACTCTGATGCATTTGTCGTCATAACTCCATAACGAAATCCACCATCATAGGTCAGAGCCCATGATGTGACATCACGCTCTACCAACCAATGGTGAATATCAGCCTTCACGGTTATCATATCTTTCATGCATCTATCAAATATCATTGGGTCGTCAGTGTTCCCGGCCATGTACATCTTATGGCATAGAAACTCAACGTCACCAACACCCATTCGACGTACTGCTTTTTTAAAATTTTCCCGTAGGTGACGAAGACAGTGACGATGTGCAGCATGTGAAAAAATTTCACGACAACCTCGCACCAAACCAGCGTGCCTATCAGAAATAATACATAAATCAGGTCGGGTGCTAACAATTGGAAGTAGTATATGCAACTGGCTCAAAAACCACACCCATGAATCAACACATTCTGATTCTACAATTGCAAAGGCGAGGGGGTACAGTCCATTGTTTGCATCAATTCCCACAGCGGTTAGTAAAGTGCCTCGATATTTGCCTAACAGGAATGTGCCGTCAAGGCAAAGTACAGGGCGACAGTAGCTCCAACCTTTTATCGAAGGCCCAAAGGAGAAAAATAATCTCTCAAATCTGTGATTCTCAGACGTTTGTATCTTATAAACGGTTTCGGGCATTGAAAACACAACAGCGTCCATGAACAAATTTATGGTTCGGTACGACTCCTCCCAGCTACCAAAAACTATTTTCACAGCTTTTCTTCTAGCATCCCAAGCTTTCATATATGAAACTTTTATGTTGAACTTTGCTTCAATTTGACCGATAATCTCTCGCGGCTTGAGATCCATATGCCTTCTGATACTGGGCAATATGAAGTAGCTTATAAATTGTGAATTACATTGTCTATGTCCAGTCGTTAGAATCGGGGTTGCGCAAGTATGTTGGTTCTTCATGGAAGATATTTTCCATATGCCCCCCAGACGTTTGCTCACCCCCGCATGCAATCGCCATAAACATGGTCTGTCTGACCTGCCACTCTGAGCACAAACCACTGTAAATTTCTGTCTATTTGAAGCTACAATGACATACTCCACATTATTTATTATTGACCAACCCTGTAATGCAAACTGAAGATCCTCTTTCTTGGTAAAACACATACCCTCCATCAGTTCAATTGGAATTGAAAATTCTTCCTCGACTTGGCTACCAACATAAGCCCTATCATTTGCTACGTCCTCATCCCATTCTCGAGTTGATGAATATGCCTTCACAAAATCATTGTTTACAGTAATTCCTTCTGTAGTGCCAACATTCGTGAAACAATAACGTTGGACCATGCTATGAATTTCAGGATTCATATCAACATTAACTTCATCTAAATGATATTGTGAGTCATTTTCATAATCATCAGGATCTGGATCACTAGATCCACTACTCATTGTTTCATAACCATCATCAACATCAACCGATGGTCTCTCAGAAGATTCTGGAATGTCATGGCAAAAACTTCTATGCTGGTGACTTCATCACGTACAAAAAATATTTTGAACAATTAAAACTTTCTCAGCCGATAAATTTAAATTTAAAATGCATTAAAATAAACATATATGAAAACTTACTTAACATTTTGCGGCATGAAACTTGGATTGGTCGGAGTGTATTCAGTCACCCCGTCGAAAGTGTATGTCTCGTGCAAGTGAGCTGTTAGTTGCTCAACAGCTATATTTTCTGTACTAATTTCTTTGACCTCTACATAAAGTAGAAGTATTTGCCCAACTGCATGTGATAACACCATCTGACACACCTCATCATCATCCACAACCGAAGCTATGAACTCATTCCCCAACGGTAAACGACAAACTAAGTTTACAGAGTACTTCGACGTATCATATTTTAGGGATTTCAGAACTCTAATCTTCAGTCGCTCTAAGTTCATATTTGCAGATAATTGCAAAGGCCGATAACTACCCCCAACATATGTTGGTGAATATTTATCATCTAAAGACAAGTGCCCACCATACATAAGAATAAAGGATGCTCCTCGTCCAGACATTGTTGCACTACTAAGTATAGTTTATGATTACCTACAATTACCCATACACAATCTTACTATACTTGAACAAATAAATTCACACATAGGAATTTAACTAAATATATTTAAATAGATATTTTTGTATTCACATAAAGATTAACTAAAGAAATTTGCATATAACGTTCGTATTTATATTAATTTTTTATACAATTAAATTCATGCTGTCTAAGAAACAAAAGGAATTTAACAAAAAATATCCTTATATTAATTTTAGTTGAAATATAAAATAAGAATTGAATCTCGAAATTTTAATTGTGTCTGTTATTTATTAATTTGATTAAAATTTTTTGTAAGTATGTCGGTCAATAATTATGTTAATTTAATTTAAATATTTGGTTGACTTGACTCGCACCCCTAAGTGAAAATTTTGGTTAAAAGAAAAAACAATAATTTTTGTTTTTGAGAAATTGCCACTGTGAAATCAATGAAAAACGCCGTTACACACCACAATTTATTTTTCGTTTGAGTAAACTATCTTCCTAAAAGGTAAACTTTCTTCCTAAAAGTTATTTCAAAAAGCAGTAAAAGAACATTCTTAAATAATGTCATAATCTAACAAATTATTTAATAATGATATATTATTGAATTTAAATTTATTCCTGTTGACATCTAGACAACTTTAATTCTGAAAGCCATTGAACTCTTTATTGGACAATTTTAATTCTTGGATGAATTGAACTCGTCCTTAAATCACTTCAACTTTTGGATAAGATAACTTCTACTATGAGTCTTGCCCAAATTTCTTATGTTAAGAACATCTTTCAGTAAAAATTTCATTCATTTTTAATTTTATATAAGATTGGCATGAAAGCTATCATTTTCTCTATTATTTATTTGATTGAGAAGTTTTCTAAATTAATCAAATTGAATGTATTTGCACAATATATAATATCTTAAAGCCTATATCATGCAAGACAATATCAGAGAACCCATAAGCTGTAGATTCCTAAAATATCTTACTTATGAAGCAAATGTCCCTAATAACTTTAGTTAATCTGATAAAATTTAACATCACATATTTAATTAAAGGATCCATTTATTTAAATTTTATTCAATTATACATGTATTATTTTATTTTTTCCCAAAAAATTTTCATATAATATATGCTCAACATATTATATATCTCAAAATAATATAAATCTACATTTGTCCAAAAGAATCCTAGCAAAAATTATCTTCATTCCACAAATCAAAAAATTTCTCAAGCATATCCTAAATAAAATACCACTTTGCACACACAAAACCTAGATCTAAGCACTAAAGGAATCCTAAACTTCTAAAATAAGTCATTCAAATGAAAAAAACCACTAAAGGAAACAAATTTAACACAAAATAAGCAAAAAAAAACTCCAAAAACGAACTTACCTCGCGGATTCGCCCGGATTTGCCGAGAGACGCCGATCCTGGTCGCAGAAACGAGCTTTTTAGGGTAAGAAAAGGAGTCTGTGCGGCTGATTTAAGTGAAGCGTAAGTCGCCCGTTTAACGGGCGACTTACTTAAAATATAAGTCGCCCGTTCAACGGGCGACTTTGGCGAGTTTTAAATTTTTTTTTTCCGTTGGTTAATCGCTTAATTATAATTAATATAATGCTTAGTTTAAAAAATTGCCCTAATGTCGAACAGCAGAGCGATGGGTAGTAGAAACCTAATTTCCACCCAGCGAGCTGTGAAGAAAGAGAGAGTACAGTTAAAATTATTATGCTAATATCGAATTGATTAGGTTTAATAAAGGAATTCTTAAATAGAAGACGACATGTGGATGATGGGTTCGTAATCCTTTCCTCCAAAATTTTGGGTTGAAGGAAAGGTGGGCGCCGCCGGATAGCCAGGACGAATAGATAAAGCCAGCAATAACATTCAACAAAATTTAATTACGATTAATATAAAAAAGTTAATTATTTGTTTATATAATTTTTTTTATTAAATAATTTAAGGACATAATTAAATCTTGAATGGATTATTCTAAGCCAATTTTTTCTTGATCCTCTAGAACAAGGTGAGTGTGCAGTGTGGGACTCACGGAGCTAAAATTTTCTATTTTTCAATGAAAAATAAAAGTATTTTTTTAAAAGAAAAAAAGATAAAATTTTTATTTTTAAGAGAATCATTTTATGGGGCATGGCCAAATCTAAAAAAAAAAAAAATTATGAGGGCACTGATTATCATAACATAGTCCTTTTAAAATTTTCTTAACATATTAAATTGTTCGATCCAAATTAACTACGGGTGATACTTTTGGCATTACTAGTAGACAAATTCTAAGGCATACCCATAAAGGCTATGTGAGAATGGAGGGAGAGAGAGTAATCCACTAGCACAAATACCTGTCTTACAAGTCCCAGTGGATATTAAGGATGCAAAAAAAATTCAAAATGATCATCTCCTCCCATTATTTATAGGGATATGAGGATTAATACAAACGTTGCATCAAAAATTAAATAAGAAATGCATGACTTAATGACTCTACAAACTACTTTGGGTACATTTCACCAGCCATGGTTGACTAAAGGGTTGAATCACCTTCCTTGAACTTTCCTTAAATGCATGTGGATGAAATCAATTAGTGCTAAGTGTTAAGTGCTCCAAGCAAGAATCTTGCCTAGCATCTACAAGCATCTACTTGGATTAACTATGGCTCCAGAGAAGAAGATCTTCAGCGAAGATCATGGTTCTCTACCCATCAGCTAGAGGGTGAAAATAGAGATTTGTTTCTTTGACCACCATGCGAAGGGTGAAAATAGAGTTGTGGTTTTCTGACCATCGCTACGAGCGTGAATATAAAGTTAAGGTTCTCTACCTGTAAAAGAGTTAAGGTTTTTTGTTGCTCCGCGAAGGTGAAACAACATCTTTACAGGTTTCTCCACCTTATTATAAAGCAATATGAGAGTCACAATTGTTTAGTGCAATACTTGGAAAGGGAGTCTCCAAGGACTCTACGTAGGTCAGGTTGACCAAACCACTTTAAATTCTAGTGTGTTCATTCTGATTATTTTATGTACTTTATTTTCTATAATTATATATATGGTTAAAAAAGATATTTTATTTCAGTGTTATGAAATTTACTTTTTTTTATCCGATGTATTTATTATCATGTGTGGATTTGAAAAAAAAAATTTAAAAGAAGTTTTTTTCATTAATTTATTTTAAATAACCAAATTATCCCCCCTCATGGTTAGCCTCAAGCAAGTTCTTTAGGGTTTCACAACCCTCACAAACCTTCAAGTTGTATTAGGGAGGGATTCATAAATTAAGTTTTAGAAAAAGTTTGAAAAGATGAATAATGGCTAACTTTGGAAATTATAATACTGTGGAAGGATATTCAATCACACAACTATCTCTATATGATAATATTCCTTTTGATTTTCAAAAAAATTGCATATCCCTTATTTACAATTATTTGATTATCGCATGTGGATGTTAGTTCAAGAAGATTATTCTGCACCTTCATATTTAGTAAATGATGTTAAAACTGGAATAACTTACTCGGATCAATCATTGCCTATGAGCAAGGAGTGAGCCATAGATAGCTTGATGTAGGAGAAGAAAAGAAGGAGAAAATTGTAGCATTAAAAGTTAATGATTCAGACAGTTCCTCTGATGGCGGAGATGAAGAAATTGCACTAATGAATTGATGATTTAGAAGCTTTCTAAGGAAAAAATAAAAGAATTATCACCAATGGAGCAAAGGAAAGAATTATAGAAATTCTAAAGCTTATAATGACATTGTTTGTTATGAATGCAAGAAAGTAGTGCACGTTAAAAATGATTGTCCAAATCTCAAAGGTTACCAAAGTAAGTAGAATGTTGAAGAAAAAGCAAAGTCCTATAAAGGCAAGCAAAGATCTTAGAAAGCCTTTTTAGCCGACTCTACTTCAGATTCATCTGGAACTAAAGTAGAAGAGGAAGTGACAAATCTGTGCTTACTGGTAAGCATCTATCTTGATCAGTTTGATCAAGATGAGGTATGTCAATTTTGATATGATGAATTACTTGTTATTTCAAAAACGTTTAATGATTCATACATGAAACTAAAAAAGAAGCACGCTAGCTTGAAAATTTAATGCTTAGTTTTACAAACAAAAAAAAGCTTATAAAATGGTACTTATTTAGATAAAAAAACATATGGCATCATTTCATATACTTTAAGAAAATATATGTTTGCCTTAGAGGCCCAAAATTCCTTGATCTTGCATAAATAAGAAACTGCAAAAGACAACCACACAGACCAAGTAATAATAATAACAAATTATGCTTTATGAATTTAAGAAAATATACCCAAGAGAATTGTAAATACGAGAGTAATAAAAGATCCAACCATTAACCCAAACCAAGTACAGGCAGAATGCCACATCCCAGTCAATCCAATTCTTAACCCAAGAAGTGGTAGACCCAACAATAAGAAAATTATTGGAGAAAACCATCTAAACCAAAATAAAAATCCCCAAAAGTGTCAGGCAGCCAA
Organism: Dendrobium huoshanense; assembly: GCA_016618105.1. Taxonomy (NCBI): domain Eukaryota; kingdom Viridiplantae; phylum Streptophyta; class Magnoliopsida; order Asparagales; family Orchidaceae; genus Dendrobium; species Dendrobium huoshanense. The sequence continues at coordinate 57,307,194 of CM028347.1, read as the reverse complement.
ACTACACCAATTATGATCTTGTAAGCATAAATAGTGTAAGGATAATAGGAAAACTTCAAGCAATCCAAATGGATAAAACCAATAATAACAGCAATAGTCAAAGCTTCCCAAAAAAATAGATAAGCCACAACCACATTACTATCCAATAAGACGAAACGAAGCCACCAAAAGTCATAATTACCAGCCCCCATATAACCATAATACCAAAGCTATTAAAAAAATATAAAGGAGCAGCCACATAAGGATAAAAGTCATAAAACAGTAAACCCAACAAAAGATCATGACCATTAGAGATCATGATTAAGTACCTATTGCAACCATCATGCAAAAAACTACCAATGCCGCTCAATTCTAAACCCATTCACTCTTAGGTAATAAAAGAGGAGAGTAAAAGAAAAGAAAACCATATAGGGAATTATAACTATAATGACTATAATAGTACAAAACCAATATGAAATAATGAAATAACATCTAATCAAAGAGACATTAAAAATATTGATCCTAGCCCGTAAATTTAAACAAAACCCCCAAACAAACCCCCAATTATTCCATAAATAAAGGCCAAAAGGATTAGTCCCAAAGTTGTCACGGGCCAAAACACATTGAGTGAGCACCCATGGAATAAAACAACTAACCAACAAAATAATCCCAGGGAAAAGAAGAGCAAATAAGTGGTTGAATTAGGGTTTGAAAGATTCCAATCACCTCTCAAGCCCCTCACATCAACACACCAAATAGTATTAAGATTAAAAAAAGATTAGTTGTGCAAAAATTAATAACAACCATAAAAAGCTCTCCCTCATAAAATTAAAGGAAAGGCCCAAAAACAATGCCTTCAACCAGAAACAAAGCTTAGCCTAGAAAAACATATCAAGGAAGACAAACATGCCAAGGAAGATTAACATATCAAATTCTGACATAATTTAAGTTCATTTTATCCAACCTAATCATGCCATCCAAGGGATTAGGTAAATTAGAAGCAGGAAAATCTATTAGGCATTCCAAACCATAACTCAAATTATCTAACAAATCAGCACAAGCATTATCTTTCCTATGTGCATGTGAAATATTAAAGTTAATAAAATTTAATAGTTGCTTGATATCTCTAATAAGATTGAAAAAAATTGGGTTGCACATATTAGTGGACTGGTTCTTAAGATAACGAATATTAGAAATAGCATCCACCTCAATCCAAATATTAGTAATATCAAAAGAAAGGAAAAATTTAAGCCCATTGTGAAAAGCATAAAGTTGAGCCATCCGCACAGAACATTTCTCCAAAGGGCCAACAAAAGCCATGATCATTTTACCACGATCATCTCTAATAATGCCACCACGACCATATATACAGTTATGAATCTAGCCATCAGTATTATGCTTAAAATTATTTAGAGGATGTTTTAACCAATAAACCATTTTAGGGTAGTCCAAATAACTGCTATTATGCAGAATAATGCCAAAACTATGAGCCACAAAAAGTAGTTCTTAAAATTTTTGGAGGTCAAGAGGTTAGCATTAAAATGCTTCAGCACTTTATCTTTAATATTATGAATAATAATGTGATAATACATGTGAATATTGTTAAAAAGAGAGTTATTTATACCATTCCACAAATACCAAAGAATGAGTGAAGGTATCCAATTTCTTATATAACCTTTCAAATTAATAAATTGTAAGTCCAACAAATTATTAATCAACAGGTGAAAATTAAAATAGTTTAACTTGAACACATCTTCAAAGTTGACCTAAATTTTATTAGCAATAGGACCAGAAATGAACACATGATGAATATTCTCCACATGAAAGCAACATTGACACTTAAAAGTAATAATAAAACCTCTCTTTCTCAAAAATTCATCAGTAGGAATATATGTGCATGATTCTCTAAATAAAAACATAAATGGTTTTGGATTACTTTTATTTCAAATCATAGAAAAAACTTTCCCAATAGAATGCTTATCTATAAATACATGCCACATATACATTAAACTAAATATACCATTATGAAACCAATCACATAAAAGCAAATCATCAGAATCAATATTAATAGGCAGATTAATAATTCTAGAAATAACATCTTAGGGAATCATATCAAGAAGTTCATTATAGTCCCAAATATTATCCATGATAAAATAGTCCACCTTAGTAGCAGTAGTGGTGAAAGAATTAAGAATAGATTCAATAGATTGACCTTCAAGCCACTGGTCCTGCCAAAAGAAGACTTTAGCTCTACCAAGGCCCCATTTCACATGAGGCTCGGCTCTCCACTCTATTATACAGAGCCTTTTTCAAACCCTTGAGTCACCTTTAGTATAAAAACACATAATAGGATACTTAACAACACAATACTTTTCAGTCATAAACAAAGCCCAAAGGGAGAGTTTAGACCTAAATTTGAACACCCGTTTAAAAGATATAGCCTTCAAAGGATCATGCATATTCTTGCAACCCAACGTCCCTTTTCGAAGGGTCCCACAACATTTAGTCTATGATGACTAGAGAACTTTCAAATTCATATTAGAACCATCCAAAAGAACTTATTAAATAATTTTTCAAACTTATTACAAACAACATAAGAATGTTGTAAAGTTTAAAGAAATATAAACAGGTAAGAAACACAAAATACTTTTAATAAGGACTAATTTGCCCCCAAAACTAACAAAATTATAATTCCAAGAATTCAGTTTTTTTGCACCAATGTAATAAGATCATAAAAAAGAAATGTATTCTTACTACCCTTATACAAAGGGACCCCTAAGTACTTATTAGGCAAAGAACCTTGTAAGAACCTAGTACTATTCACAATGGAAAGAACCTAATCTTGAGAAATCATGTAAGACAAAATAAAGAAACTTTTATTATTATTAATATATAAACCATTAAAACTTTGGAAACCAATTAAAAACTTCATGAGTCTATTAACCCAATTAAGAGAAGCATTAAAGAATAAAATAACATCATCAGTAAAACATAAATGGGAAATAGTAAAACCACCTAAAGTTCTATAAAAGTTGCTTGAAATTTTATCATAAAGATAGGAAATTCCTTTAGAAAGATACTCCAGGGCAATAATAAAAAAGGCAGGAGAGATATGATCACCTTGTCGTAAATCATGAGAAGACTTAAGGAATGCATTACTTTTGCCATTAATAATAACAGAGAAATAAGAATTTTTTACGGACTGTTTAATAAGGTTAATGAAAATTGAGTTAAAGCCAAACTAAAGCAACATATGGTAATAAAAATTCCAATTAATGTTATCATAAGCCTTTGCGATATCCAATTAGAAAATAATGTTGCCTCCAGTCACCTTAACATGCAAATCATGCATAGTTTCTTGAGCCAATAAAATATTATATGTGATGGATCTACCTTTAACAAAGATAGTTTAATTAAGTGAAATAATTCTATGAAGTAAAGGAGAGAGGCGGCTGATCAGCATTTTTGAAATCAACTTACTAAAAAAAGTACAAAGACTAATAGATCTAAAGTCATTCCAAATAGAAGCACCAGTAGCTTTCAGAATAAGCACAATAGAAGTAGAAGAAAGAAAAACATAGGCATGATATTACCAGGAAAGAAATCATTAAGAACATTAAAAAGGTCGATATTAACAATGTCCCAAGCTTTTTGAAAAACTTTTGTAATGTAACGATCAATACTAGCAATAAAATCACTTCTTGATTTCCTCCAAAGTAAGAAAAGTAGTAAGGGACAAATTATCATCCTGGTTAATGGTATGAGGAATAATATTAGGATTATCAATAAAAGCATAAGTAGAACTTTTATTAAACAAATTATAAAAGAGCTCCACTCCATAACACCATTTTGCCAACATCTTCAGTATAGTAACCTTGGGCTTTAGCAATTATGAATCCAATTGCTAGCTCTTTTTCTTATAACTAACACATGAAAATATATAGTGTTATTATCCCCTTTAATAAGATGCTTAGAAGCCGCTTTCTGCTTCAAATAAGCATCTTCTTGAGTATGTAAAATGAAAAGATAATTTTCAGCTTGTTACAGATTAGAAAAATTATCATTAAAAGGATGATGTTGAAAATTATGTTCTAAAGATATAACTTTATCCTCAACAAATAAAATATTATAGAGAATTTTTTTGAAGACATTATGATTCCACCAATTTAATTTTTGCATTAATATTTTTAGCTGAAACAACAAAATGTTCATACCAAAAATAGAATTATCAGGATGCAGGGGAGCCAATTCTCCTGAACCATAGAAATGAAAGAATTATCAAGAAGCTCATATTCTGAAATCTAAAATTTAAAGCAGAGATAGCATGATTCAATCTAATAGAGACAAGCATAGGAGAATGATCAGATAAGGTTTTGTTAAGGTGTTCAACATGCATAGAAGTAAAATAATTAATCCAATTTTTATTAAAAAGAACTCTATCCAAACGTTATAAAAGAGTACATTGATTCCACATAAATTTGCTACAAGTATAACCAATATCAATGAGGTTGCAATCCATGACCATATTATTAAAGTCTTCCATAGAGTGATAAATAGGGTTGGACCCCTCAAGCTTGTTAGAAGAAGCATACACAAATGAAGCAAAACATTTATAATGCATGAAATTAATGTTTGAATAGTTACTATTTGAATGATTTATATTTGTGCAACTTATGTAGTTGTGATGATTCCAAACATTATTGTTCAGATGTATAGTTATCTCCTAACAATTTTAGAAGATTTGCACTTGCTCTTGTGTGTACTAACATTTCAGGAAAATCAGACTCCAGACTACGAAAACTTCAAATCAAATTCAACATATGATATTTTGTTTATTTGAAGTTTGTTTTTTCTTTGAATTAATTTTGAAAGGGAGTGATTGTAATTGAGTGAATAAAATCTCATACACACAAATAAGGAGATCTTGAAATTCTATACTGATCGTACAGGATGATATTTATCGTACTGGACGATCTGTCAGTTATCTCCTATAGAGCACTTGGAACGAATAGAAACTTGCTTGGAAAAATTTTTCTAAGTCCTATTCGTCCAGGACGAATTTTATTATCGTCCCGGACGATGGGTTCTCTGTAAAATTTTCGTCCAGACGAATTTTACCATCGTACGAGGCGACCAGTCATCTGGAAAATTTTTGTCCAGACGAAAATAAATATCGTACCGGACGATCAGCTCTCTGGAAAATTTTCGTCCAGACGAAAACAAATTATCGTCCGCGGCGATGGGTGCTCTGGAAAATTTTCGTCCAGACGAAATAAATAATCGTCTAGGACGATCGGCTCTCTGGAAAAATTTCGTCCAGATGAACATATTTTCGTCCAAACCATGAACCGACTTAGAACAGTTTTCAGCAGTTTCTAGAACCGACCTGGTAATAACCGTTCGTACTTGACGAACCTAGTTCGTACAGGACGATCAGCTGTACGAAGTCATTTCGTACACATATACAAATTGGGTCGTTTCAGATCGTTTAAGTAAAATCGTCCAGGACGATCCAGGATCGTACAGGACGATCCACTGCGTACAGAATTGGAAATTTGCAGTTTTTGGCCGGTTTTTCTTGTCTTTTCTATAAAAGGTCCAAATTAGACTGCCACCCAATCTTTTTGTCATTTGATCTTCGTGCCTCTTGAGAGAATAGCCAAGGAGTGAGTGGAAGAGAGCATTCAAAGGAGGATTCCTACCACTGGAGCGAGAAGGCTTCACTTGGATTGCTAAGGTAAGAGTCTCTACTTGTGAAATTGGATTTCTTCACTCTTTTCTTTCTTCTTTCTAGATTCTTGTGAGAAGATCATTCAAGAAGGTCCGGTTCTCTGCCGACACTTGGAAAGTGTGAACAGACGAAGGGTTCTCTGCCCACACTAGGAGAGTGTAAAAGGACGAAGGTTCTCTGCCTACACTTGGAGAGTGTGAACAGCCGTAGGGTTCTCTGCCAACACTAGGAGAGTGTAAAAGGACGACGGTTCTCTGCCAGCACTGTGGATTGTGTAAAAGGATGACGGTTCTCTGCCGCACCGGGTAGTGGTGAAAAGAGTGTTTTGTACAGGCTTCTCCGCCTTGCTGTGGGTGCTAAAGGAGAGTCACTTTGTGGTATTAGTGCAATACTCAGAGGGTGCCTCTGAGGAGTGGATGTAGGTCTGGTTATAGACCGAACCACTATAAATCTGGTGTCATTTACTTTATTACTTTTACGTTTCCGCACTTTGAATTTCAGTTTTAACAACTCTGTGGTTGAAAAACATTTTTCTACTAACTTTAAAAGAAAATTTTATTTTGGTTCAACTTTATTATTAAGAGGGTTTAAAATTTTTAAAACTACCAATTCACCCCCCTCTTGGTAGCCGTGGGACATTTACTTAGGCTTAACAACCTAATTACTGGACTCAACAAGTGGTATCAGAGCATTGTTTCAAAATCATAAGTTTGAACTACTTTTTGATTAACGTAGATGGCTATATTTTGAAACCGAAACACACCTGAGGGTTACTCTATCACTAGACCTCCACTATTTGACAATATTCCTTTTGATTTTTGGAAAACACGCATGTCTACTTTCTTACAGTCACTTGATTATCGCATGTGGATGCTAGTCCAGGAAGGTTACACAAAACCAACTAGATTAGTTGATGGAATTAGGGTAGATACACCCTATGCAGATTGGACTATAGAAGAACGTGACTTAGCACAATTAAATGCGAAATGTTTAAATAGTTTCTTTTGTGCTTTAAAATCTGAAGACTACATGCGAGTTTCCACTTGTAAAAGCGGAAAAGACATATGGGATAGACTTTGTATTACTTATGAAGGGACAAATGAGGTTAAGCAATCTAGACTCAATATCTTGTTACATGACTACGAACTATTTCGCATGAAACCTAATGAATCTATATCTGACATGTACACAAGATTCACTCAAATTGTCACCTCTTTGCATGCACTTGGTAGGGAATTAACAAATGCTGAAATGGTTAATAAGATTCTTCGTTGTTTACCTACTGCATATGATGCTAAAATTACTGCAATTACAGAGTCTAAAGATCTGAACATTTATTCAATTGACAATCTTCTTGGTTCACTCATTGCTTACGAGCAAGGAGTAAGTCAAAGAAAGATTGATGCAGGTGAACCAAGAAAGGACAAGAATATTGCACTAAATGTGGAAGAGTCAGAAAGTGAACACTCACAACCTGAGGATGAAGACGATATAGCACTGATGACTAGACAATTCAAAAGCTTTTTAAAGAGGAAGCAGAAGAGACGCCAGCAATGGAATAGAGGTAAGTATAACAGAAATGGAAAGGTTTCTAATGAAGTGATTTGTTATGAATGCAGGAAACCAGGTCATATAAAGACTGATTGTCCAAAACTCAAAGCCACTCCTAGCAAGGAGAAGGTAGAGGAGAAACCAATGGTAAAGAAGGGCAAGAAGAAGTTTCAAAAGGCTTTTTGGGCGGACTCAGCTTCAGACTCATCTGAGACTGAAAAAGAAGAAGAAGTCACCAACCTTTGCTTGATGGCAAATAAATCTGAACAATCAGATCAAGAAGAGGTATGTGATTTAACTTATAATGAATTGTTTGAAGTTTCTGAACACATGCATGATGCATATAGGAAATCGAAAAAGATGCATGCTAGTTTAGTTATAGAATTGGAAGAGCTTAATAAGGAACACAAAATCCTTAGGAAAGATCATGCTTTAATTGATAGCAACCACATGAAACTACTTGATGAATATGATGACTTGAATAAAAATTTCGAAAATTTAAAATCATCCTATGCTGAACTTGAAAAAGAATTTAAGAAATTTAAGGATGAATCTGAGAGCAAGACATATAGAATCAATTATACAAATCGAATCTTAGAGGATATGAATTCATTTTACAAACTTACTATAAGAGCTCTCGAGGATAATAGGAACCCCCCTAAACTTGAAGATTTTACAAATCCTAAATATTATCCTAAATTCATGAAATCCCTTAGAAGACAATCATATGAAAGAAAACATAGGAATATTTTTCCTAATGTTAAATGTAACAATTGTGGATTTTTGGGACATATATCTCACACCTGCACTTTAAAGATGAAACCTAATTTGGTGTGGAGAACTAAGATGCATAAACCTAGACATATCACACATGCATCTGATTATAAATTTCATAAAGGTGAACCCAAACTAGTTTGGGTTCCCAGGTCTAACATTTGAGAATTTGCAGGAATACTCTCACACAAGACCTCGTGAGAGTATATGGTACCTGGACAGCGGATGTTCTAAGTACATGACTGGAGATACTGCTCAATTTATAACGCTGGAAGCCAGGAGTGGAGGCAAGGTTACACTTGGAGATAATACCACAAAGAAAGTGGTTGGATCAGGTATGATTGGAAATTTGAAAAACTTTTTCATAGACAATATTTTATTAGTTGAAGGCTTAAAACATAATTTGCTTAGCATAAATCAGCTATGTGATAAGGGTTATAATGTAAAATTTTTACCTACTAGCTGCATAATTAGCCTAAATGGGAAAATTGTTTTAAATGGAAAAAGGGTGAACAATGTCTACATGCTAGATTTAAATTGTATTCAATCTCCTACTGTTTTTTGTTTGAAAACTGTTTCTGATGAATCATGGCTTTGGCATAGGAGACTTTGTCATTCTAGTATGAAAAATCTTAGAAAAATTACCCAAAAGAATTTGGTGAGAAGAATACCTAAACTAGACTTTACTAAGGACCATCTGTGTGATGCATGTCAACTAGGAAAACAAGTGAAGTCCTCTTTTAAGTCCAATAAAGATCTTAGGACCAGTAAACCTTTAGAAATTCTTCACATGGATCTTTTTGGACCTGTAAGCACTGTTAGTCTAGGAGGAAAGATATATGGATTTGTTATAGTAGATGATTTTTCAAGATTCACCTGGGTTAAATTTCTTTTTCATAAGAGTGAATCATTTGAGGAATTCAGAAATTTTTCAACTTGGATACAAAGAAAACTAGGATGTGAAATAATTTCTATACAAAGTGATCATGGAGGAGAATTTGAAAATGAAAGATTTGAAGATTTCTGTAAAGAAAAAGGGATTGATCACAATTTTTCTGCACCTAGAACTCCTCAACAAAATGGAGTAGTTGAAAGAAAGAACAGAACATTAATAGAAGCCGCCCGAGCAATGTTAGCAGAATACTCACTTCCTAGATATTTTTGGGCTGAGGCGGTTAGCACTGCATGCTATGTTCTGAATAGGGTGAATGTGAGATCAAATTTGAATAAAACACCCTATGAGTTGCTAAAAGGTAGAACACCAAATTTGTCTCATTTGCATGTATTTGGTTGCAAGGTGTTCATACATAATAATGGAAAATCTGCCTTAGGAAAATTTGATCCAAAATCAGATGAAGGAATTTTTGTTGGATATTCAAGTGTTGGAAAATCTTATAGAGTATTCAACAAAAGAACTTTAGTCATTGAAGAAACCACACATGTTGTTTTTGATGAAAATGGAAACATGGAAGAGCCAAAAGTTGTTGAAGAAGAAATTGAAGAAAACTCCCAAAAGATTGATAGATTAAATTTGGAAGAAAATGTGGAAGAAAATTTAGAAAGAGAAGACCCTTTGCCTAGAGATTTGAGATTTTCTAAAAACCATCCAAAGGAATTAATTATAGGTGAACCAAGTGAGGGTGTTAGAACTAGGCGTGGATTAAACAAGGAAGTCAATCATTCAGCCTTTATTTCAACTATTGAACCCACTAACATTGATCAAGCACTTTCAGATGAATTTTGGATATTGGCCATGCAAGAAGAGTTAAATCAATTTGTAAGAAATAAAGTTTGGGAACTACTTACAAGGCCAAAAGATCAAAGTGTTGTTGGAACCAAGTGGGTGTTCAAAAATAAAATGAATGACTCAGGAGTAGTCATTAGAAATAAGGCTAGATTAGTAGCTAAGGGGTATAATCAAATTGAAGGAATTGATTTTGAGGAAACTTTTGCCCCTGTAGCTAGACTTGAAGCAATTAGGGTTTTACTAGCCTTTGCCTGTTTTAAAGGTTTTAAATTGTTTCAAATGGATGTTAAAAGTGCCTTTTTAAATGGAGTAATTGAAGAAGATGTTTTTGTAGAACAACCTCCAGGTTTTGAAAATTCTAAATTTTCAAATCATGTTTTCAAATTAAAAAAGGCATTATATGGATTGAAACAGGCACCTAGGGCTTGGTATGAGAGGTTAAGCACCTTCCTACTTGAAAGATCTTTTGAAAAAGGAAGTGTGGATACAACTCTCTTTTTAAGGAAAATTGAAAAGGATATACTTATTGTTCAAATTTATGTGGATGACATCATCTTTGGATCTTCAAATAAACATCTTTGTGATGATTTTTCTAAAACAATGAGTAGTGAATTTGAAATGAGTCTAATGGGAGATTTAAATTACTTTCTAGGATTTAGCATTAAGCAACTTGAGGAAGGTACTTTTCTTAGTCAAACCAAATATATTAAGGACATCCTCAAAAAATATGAAATGGACAATGCTAAACCTGTTAGTACACCAATGAGTTCTTCAGTTCAGTTAGATAAAGACCTTAAGGGAAAATCTGTTGATCAAAAGAAATTTGAGGGATAATTGGATCTTTACTTTACTTGACTGCTAGCCGACCAGATATTATGTTTAGTGTTTGCTTATGTGCTAGATTTCAATCAGATCCAAAAGAATCACATTTGACAGCAGTAAAAAGGATTTTAAGATATCTACTAGGAACTCAAAACTTAGGAATTTGGTATCCTAAGTTTAGCTCTTCATTTGAAATTATTGGTTACTCAGATTCTGACTTTGCAGGCTGTAGAGTGGATAGGAAAAGCACTTCTGGAACATGTCAATTCATTGGAAATTCATTAGTTTCATGGTCTAGTAGAAAACAAAATTCAGTGGCACTATCTACTGCAGAAGCAGAATACATTGCATTAGGAAGTTGTGTGGCACAAGTACTTTGGTTAAAACAACAGTTGATTGACTTAGGATTAACTATAGGCACTATTCCAATTTATTGTGACAATACTAGTGCTATTTGCATTTCCAAAAATCCTATTCAACATTCTAGAACCAAACACATCGATATAAGGCATCATTTCATAAGGGATCACGTATCCAAAGGAGAAATTGAACTCATACATGTTTCAACTGAAAATCAACTTGCAGACATTTTTACAAAACCTTTAGCCTTTGATACCTTCAGTACTTTAAGAACAAGGCTTGGTGTTATTGATTTGAATGCTTAACTAAAATGTCTTTGCAACATTGATACTTGTTGTGTTTTGTTTTTGTAATTTTGTGAATTTTGTGTGTTTTTAATGAATTGTTTTTGGATTTATGATTTTGGTTTTATGTTTTCTGTGTTTTTGTTGATTTTGTTAATTTAAAAAAAAAAAAAAAAAATTCAAAATTAAAAATGTTTTTTGGAGGAAATCGTTCAGGACGAAATGTTTTCGTACGGGACGATATGTGAAGGAACAGTTTGCGCGAATTTAAACCGTTTTGAGAGCAGTTTTTTATTTGATCGTCTGTACGATATTTAATCGTCCAGGACGAATTTTTTTTTTCTCTCAAACGTCGGGACGATTGAATGCAGCGGTTGAGTGGATAAGACAGTTTTTAATACGAACTTCGTCTGTACGAAATTTTTTTGTCTGTACGAACATGTGTCGGTTCATTGTAGGGGACGGTTTTCAAGAGTCATTAAAACGAAACACTTTTCGATCGTCTGTACGAATTTTTTTCGTATGTACGATCGGTCAAGTCAAAAAGCCTGTACGAAGGGACGCATCGTAAGTTGTGTTGAATACGAAAAGCTGTTACATTTTGGACGAATTGGATCGTCTGTACGAAATTACTTCGTCTAGACGAACGATAATTTTTCGTCCAGGACGAATATTTTCGTCCAGGACGAACGTATCGTTTTTCTTTAAATATGAAGGCTTTCAAACTTGACAATCACACTTTCAAACATCTTTTTCAATCCCTTTCTACATCAAATCAACTATGGCCTCCTCTAGCAAAAGACAAAAAGTTTTGGTGAAGAAACCTAACAGGAATGCCCCAGACAACTTTCTTTCCAAGGCAAATGAGGAATCTTTTCCTCGTTTTGCATCTGCAAAAATCACTCCGTCTCGCATTCTTATCCAAACAGAGTTGAAATTTCGGGTATTGCACCTCTTCGCCTCAACCCAATTTCAGTTCATTCTTTCTCTTGTCCACTTCTACAATAAGCAAACCTACCATTACTTTCTAGCCAACATGAGTTTCAATTCTGATCACTCTATCATTAGTTCTTTTGTTTTTAAACAAAAAGTTGAGATCACCAAGCACGACCTTGGTGCATTTTTAAACTTAAGGACTGAAGGATATAGAGCCCACACCCTAACATCAAAAAACACCTTCAAATGGTTTGAAATCAATAGGGTGATTAGAGAGACAGGCATAACCTATCATGTTGCTAGAGTATCCGGTATGACCCAAGATGCCAGAATCATCCAACATATCCTTAGATCCTCAATTATTCCTAAAGCTGGTGATAGGATTAACATTACTCCTCTCCTTTCTGTTCTAACCTTTTTAATCATGCAAAGACATCCTATTGATGAAGCCCAACTCATCCTAGATCATATCTATGGGCTTTCAGAAATAGGACATCCTGATCAGAAGAGGAAAAAGAACATTTCATTAGGGCACTTAATAACTTATATTTTGGAGAAGAAGTACAATATAGTGCATCCTGATGAAGAATATGAAGAGCCAGTTTACTATAACGATGCATCATTCAGACTGCTCTTCAAGGAAGAAAAAGAAAAAGGAAAAGCACATGGCAGTGCTTCAGAAGAAGAAGAAGAAGAAGGAGTGCAAGCTTCTGCTTCTCAATCAGATTACCATAATCTGATTGAGAGATTTGATAGACTAGAGACTCACATTGATAAAAGATTTGATCAATTTGATGCTCAACTTACGCAGCAGCAACAAGACATTGGTAACATTAAAGATGAAGTTCATGAAATTAATACCAATGTCATGTTGATGGCCTCCTACTTCAATCTCTTTGGCGGCATCCCTCCTCCTCCTCCAGAACAGTAGAATTTTTTTTTGTGTGTCTGTTGTATTTTTTTTTGTTGTTTGTTTTGTTTTTGTTTGCTTTTATGTTTCTAAGTTCAATGTATCTTTTTTTTTGTGTAATCCGTTCCTTTAATTTTAATGAAAGTTTGTTTCTATTAGATTTGTTTTGAAATGTGGTTAATGTTTGTGAATTTCATTAGTATTATTTAATCTACATAGTGATTGTAATTTGAAATTATCTATATTAGAAAATCTAGAATTTCTAAATTTATAATTTGTTTATAACTTGTTGTAATTAGAACTTTTAAATTCATGTCTATTCATTTAGACTACATAAAAGTTAATATTGTTATTGCAATTTTGATGTTTTCTTATTTTGTATTTCTATGCTCAAATGATATTTATGCACCTAGAAATATTTGAAATTTTAGATTATAGATTTTGGAAAGAATTGGTCAAATTACTCTTGAACATTGTACAAATGTACAAAAATCAAAAGCAATACACAAAAATTTGCAAAGTGAAAAAGAGGCACAAAATAAGCCCAACCAAAGAAAAATGCACAAAAATGTGCTCCAAAACTTTGAAAAGATGTGCAAAGCACCACATGAGGTAATTCTCTTCTTTCCAAATTCGTTCAATCTCTTAATTCAAGTTGATCTAAATGTTCATTTATATTCTATTGAACTTTGAAATATAGAATTTTTTTTACATCTCACTTGTAATGATTTTCAATAATCAAAATGTCTAAATTGAATCATGTCTTTGATAAATTCTTCTTACTTACAATGTTATTTCATTTCATAAATTTTATAAATTTCTATGATTGACCTAATATCTTTAATTTAAAATTGCATACCCTATGTCAAATCACAATTTAGATTAAATTTTAAAAATGAATTTCATAAAATTATTTACATTTCTTGTCTTTTTTCTTCTTCACTTTTTGTTGCTGTCAAAAAGGGGGAGAAAATATTGTGTTTTGTGATTTTTATTTTGTTTTCTATTTTTTTATTCTGTTTACAAGTTTTTTGTTTGTGTTAAAAAATTTTGAAAAACATAAATATTGTTCTTTAATGCCTCCTTATTTTAATGTACTCATAAATTCAGGGGGAGTTTAGGAGATCAGAGATTTGTTTTAACTTGAAACATTACAAATAATAATTGTTTTGCCATCATCAAAAAGGGGGAGATTGTTTGAATAGTTGCTATTTGAATGATTTATATTTGTGCAACTTATATAGTTTTGATGATTCCAAACATTATTGTTCAGATGTATAGTTATCTCCTAACAATTTTAGAAGATTTGCACTTGCTCTTGTGTGTACTAACATTTCAGGAAAATCAGACTCTAGACTACGAAAACTTCAAATCAAATTCAACATATGATATTTTGTTTATTTGAAGTTTGTTTTTTCTTTGAATTAATTTTGAAAGGGAGTGATTGTAATTGAGTGAATAAAATCTCATACACACAAATAAGGAGATCTTGAAATTCTATACTGATCGTACAGGACGATATTTATCGTACTGGACGATCTGTCAGTTATCTCCTATAGAGCACTTGGAACGAATAGGAACTTGCTTGGAAAAATTTTTCTAAGTCCTATTCGTCCAGGATGAATTTTATTATCGTCCCGGACGATGGGTTCTCTGTAAAATTTTCGTCCAGACGAATTTTACCATCGTACGAGGCGACCAGTCCTCTGGAAAATTTTCGTCCAGACGAAAATAAATATCGTACCGGACGATCAGCTCTCTGGAAAATTTTCGTCCAGACGAAAACAAATTATCATCCGCGGCGATGGGTGCTCTGGAAAATTTTCGTCCAGACGAAATAAATAATCATCCAGGACGATCGGCTCTCTGGAAAAATTTTGTCCAGACGAACATATTTTTGTCCAAACGATGAACCGACTTAGAACAGTTTTCAGCAGTTTCTAGAACCGACCTGGTAATAACCGTTCGTACTGGACGAACCTAGTTCGTACAGGACGATCAACTGTACGAAGTCATTTCGTACACATATACAAATTGGGTCGTTTCAGATCGTTTAAGTAAAATCGTCCAGGACGATCCAGGATCGTACAGGACGATCCACTGCGTACAGAATTGGAAATTTGCAGTTTTTGGGCGGTTTTTCTTGTCTTTTCTATAAAAGGTCCAAATTAGACTGCCACCCAATCTTTTTGTCATTTGATCTTCGTGCCTCTTGAGAGAATAGCCAAGGAGAGAGTGGAAGAGAGCATTCAAAGGAGGATTCCTACCACTGGAGCGAGAAGGCTTCACTTGGATTGCTAAGGTAAGAGTCTCTACTTGTGAAATTGGATTTCTTCACTCTTTTCTTTCTTCTTTCTAGATTCTTGTGAGAAGATCATTCAAGAAGGTCCGGTTCTCTGCCGACACTTGGAAAGTGTGAACAGACGAAGGGTTCTCTGCCCACACTAGGAGAGTGTAAAAGGACGAAGGTTCTCTGCCTACACTTGGAGAGTGTGAACAGCCGTAGGGTTCTTTGCCAACACTAGGAGAGTGTAAAAGGACGACGGTTCTCTGCCAGCACTGTGGATTGTGTAAAAGGACGACGGTTCTCTGCCGCACCGGGTAGTGGTGAAAAGAGTGTTTTGTACAGGCTTCTCCGCCTTGCTGTGGGTGCTAAAGGAGAGTCACTTTGTGGTATTAGTGCAATACTCAGAGGGTGCCTCTGAGGAGTGGATGTAGGTCTGGTTATAGACCGAACCACTATAAATCTGGTGTCATTTACTTTATTGCTTTTACATTTCCGCACTTTGAATTTCAGTTTTAACAACTCTGTGGTTGAAAAACATTTTTCTACTAACTTTAAAAGAAAATTTTATTTCGGTTCAACTTTATTATTAAGAGGGTTTAAAATTTTTAAAACTACCAATTCACCCCCCTCTTGGTAGCCGTGGGACATTTACTTAGGCTTAACAACCTAATTACTGGACTCAACAATTAAAACTACAATGAATCACTTGGGTAAAGTCACCTACAATATCAATAACTATAGGATTCTTCCAAAGAACCCATATCTTGTTAGAAGTATTAGACACAGCATGATTAAAGCCATAAAACTTTAAGTTATTATCCAAGTTGATATTAGAAATAAAAGACTCAATAAAAATAAGCATAGAAATATTATGAAAACGACATAAATTCTTAACTCTAATTCTAGTTGATATCCAACCAATACCTCTCACATTCCAAATAATAGACTTAAACATTATACTATGAATGAGAAGTTTGAGAACGGATGGTTCTAGGGGGTTGCAATCCAATATTTTTATTTTTCATGATTTTGCTAGAATGAACTGGAATAAAAGCACTATCCTCAACACCAACCATTATATTACAATCATCCTATTTTCCCTTTCCATTATTAGCAATATTAATTTGAGATAAAGTATGAGAATCCTTACAATCCTTTTCCAAATTTATAGCTTGGTTGATTACACATTCCACATTATCTCCTTGCACAAGTTCTCCTTCTTCCAAGGTAATCTTCCCTTTATCCTGTTAATGAGATATCAAGTCAGAGTTTATATTATAAGAAACTACATTATTGTTAAGAACAGAAACAAGCTCAAAAGAAATATTGTCATCAGAAGGAGTTTTTAAGAAAGTTTAAGTGTTATTATGCTCCAAAACCATAACATATGTTTGTTCCTTAGCATTGATAGGCCCCTAAAGCACATCCACATTAACATTACCATTAGGAAAAATCCTCAATCACTCCTTGGTCACTTGAATGCTCGTGCAGAAACATGATACTTCCATTTCCAGCATAACAAAGCTCAGTAGGGACAACAGAAACCTAGATTCCATTCTCGCCAGTCATGGGGACTCATCCTTCTCACAATTGTTTTACTCCTCAAACCTTCCTTGGATATGGATATCAATATTTTGCTTTCAAAATCTTTAGGAATTTCTTTCTGCTTACAAAAATTAGGGTGCAAATTAAAACATTCAGCATTACTATATCCATACATTTTACAATAAGTTCAGAATATAGGCAAATTTTCAAATTTTACTCTTCTTTAATATCCATTAAGCTCATAACATATCCATATTTCCTTGGGAGATTCATCTTTAACATTGAAATCCGGCATCCATTTTAGCAACTGTATTTGAAAACCTGGTATTCAATAAGCTCTTCAAGAAAAAATTTGGCTATAATCTAAAATATTCAAAAGCTTAATCACAACATGTCGTTGGTCCATTAATCCAATAGTGAATTAACTAGAAAGTTTGAGTTTCGAGAAAAACTTTCGAATAACATCCAGATTTGGATGCCTCAAGAGAATCTTACACACAAGAGAAAAGGAAAAAGGAGTGGAAAGTTGAGAAATCATGTTATCGTCAAACATCAATGCATGCAAACCTTTAAAAGAAGAATGAACAAAATCCATCTTTGCATTAAAAGTAGAAAAACCACCCGCAAGCACATCCTTTAATGACCTAGATTTTCCATCAACCTTCAACTGTGAGGTCGATGAAGACGGAGTTGTCGTCTCCTAAAAACTGATAGGAGAACGAAAAAAAACTAAGATAAAACACGAAAACAAACTAACTAACTAACAAAAGACGATGTGAATACTAGAGAAAAAAAGCTACAAGAAACGCTCCATAATGACCACAAAGGAACCTTAAAATCACCTCAAAGTGGCCAGAGAAGAGAGAAGTTGCGTGACTTTTTTGAATGAATGAATGTATAAGTTAAGATTCCAAATATGATTTTTTTTTAATTTTTTAAGTTGTCAGATAAGCTTCCAAATATGCTTCAAGCCTTAAATGTGGACACATTAGGGCTTGAGTTTTATCAATTTTTGTGTCATTGGATTTGTTCTATGAGATGTTCAATTTGACTATAAATTTGATGAAATTGGAATTCAGTTGTTCTGACATTTCCAACTTTAAAATATCTAGAGATACGTGTTCGATAAAGCCAACTTTGGCAATGTATCATAACTATTGAATGCCTCTTGATTAAAGTTGTTTTTCATTTCCATATTTTTTGATGATCAGATTTCATTCATCTATCTAACATATATAGCTTAAAATGGAGTATATTAATAAAGTTTTTAGAATAATAATTGATCAAAATAAAAAAATAAAATTAATTTTATTAATATCTTAATGCCAAAACATTAAAAATTGGCCTAACTAAACTATATGAAATTACTTCATGCAAATTATTACGGATACTTTTACATTCGGTAGAAAGGTGAAAGTTTTAATATTAGGAGCTAATAGATCTTGTTGCGTCCTGCAGTATTTGTGGCGGTAGAGTTAAAAAGTTGTTGTCTCAGCATTGTATGGATATCTAGCACATAAACAGAAGATGAAAAAAAAAAACCAAGATTTTTACGAGGAAAACCCCTAAAAAGGGGGAAAAATCACGAGGCCTAGCCTAGTTTGACTGAATCTATAAGTATTGCAGTTGATTACAAATGATGCCCTTCCTTGGGGGAAGGCCTTAGCTTGATGTACATCTTATATAATACATTACATAATGTCAATACAAAGAATCATTATTGACGTGTTTGTTTAGTTGGAAGGACCGTAGTTGATGGGCGACGTAAGTAAGAAGGACCACAATCGGCGGACGACGGAGGTCAGAAGGACAATTGTTTGATGATGGAGGTCAAAAAGACGGTGTCAGGTAGAAGCCTAGTAATGGACATAAATCCAACATTAGATAGATGTCTGGCAAACATTTGACAACGAGTAGAATCTAATGTTTGTTGTAAACTTGGTTTCATGGATTATGATTTTGATGTTAGCAAACACTTTGACTGTATGTTTCTACTAACATTTCAGGACCTCAAAATCAGGAAGCAATCAGAATCAGCTCAAGATTGGGTAGACTAGGTTTGAGTTAGTCTGTATTTATCTTTTCCCTTTCTTGAGTCAATTGTAAATGTTTGAAGTGAATGATATTAAGTAACCCTACACATACACACACTTGAGAGATTTAGAATTTTTATTGTTACCAACATCATTCCAGAAGATATTTACATCGGCCTGGACGATCGAGATTCAAAATAGAAGTTCTAATCAGGATTTCTTAGTTAAGGCAGCCATTTTTAACTCATCATCCTGGACGATACATTTATTGGACAAGACGATAGGCTCAAAATAGAAAGAAATAGCCGTCATAATCAATTTAGGTATTCTGTATTTTTGGAAATCGGATAGGACGATCGTGAGATCGGCCTGGACGATACGACACAATTTTTCCTAAATTGATTCAGCAATCAAGGAAGCAATTAAGGATAAATTGATACGATCACATCGTCCTGGATGATCGTGGGATCGGCCGGGATGATATATTCAAAACCCCTTAGTTGCTCCTGGACGATAAATATCGGCCAGCACAAATTCAGAGCGATGTTCTGGATGATTTTCCTCTGATTTAAACTGATCGTCCGGGACGATCGTGAG
Organism: Dendrobium huoshanense; assembly: GCA_016618105.1. Classification (NCBI taxonomy): domain Eukaryota; kingdom Viridiplantae; phylum Streptophyta; class Magnoliopsida; order Asparagales; family Orchidaceae; genus Dendrobium; species Dendrobium huoshanense. Next base: position 57,287,638 of record CM028347.1, on the reverse strand, counting down.
ATCGGCCAAGACGATCAAGCCAATTTTCAACCGTCCAGATCATTTTAAGAGCGGTGTTCTGGCCGATCATCTGTGTTTTGAATTGATCGTACACGACGATATTATTATCATCCTGGACGATAAAGTCGGCAACTTGCATTTATAGCTCCATTGAAGCTCTTCTATTTAAGAGCTCTTGTTTAATGTTTTTGAACATCTTTGGCTGCTGTCTTGACCTGAGAAAACCTAAAGGAGAGAGAGAGAGAGAGAGAGAGAGAGAGAGAGAGAGAGAGAGAGAGAGAGAGAGAGAGAGAGAGAGAGAGAGGGAGAGAGAGAGAGTGGATCTTGTGAGGGGGAGCTTGTGAGGGAGTTCACAAGGGTTGCTCCAAGCATTGTTCCACTTCTTCTTTCCTAGAGTCTCTTATCCTTGGAATGGTTGAGAGAGGTAAGCTTCAGTGATCGATCAAGGTTCTCTGCCTGCTTCAGGAGAAAGCAAAAGGAGTGGGGTTCTCTGTCTTTCCGGGGGTGGCAAAAATGAGGTGTTTTATAAGGGTATCTCCGCCTATTTGTGGGGGCTAAAGGAGAGTCACGTTGGTAGTATAATACTCGGAGGGCGTCTCCGGAGAGTGGACGTAGGTCAAGTTTATCGAACCACTATAAACCCTTGTGTTCTTTTTTACTACTTCCGCACTTTAATTTTTCGCACTTGCTTTTCTGTGGTGACTTTGGTTTGTGATATTTGTTCTTGATTTTAAAGAATTTTTTAAAATACCAATTCACCGCCCCTCTTGGTTTGCCTCGGGACTAGTTCATAGGGCCTAACATCCCTAACGAACTTTCAAGTGGTATCAGAGCGGGATTCATAAAAATTGAGTTTGAAAACTTTTTGAATTTTGATCCATGGCTAACTTTGGGAATCGTAATACAACTGAAGGATATTCTATTACATGACCTCCTTTGTTTGATAACCTTCCTTTTAATTTTTGGAAAACCCGCATGTCTACTTTTCTGCAATCAACTGATTATCGCATGTGTATGCTTATTAAAGAATGATATTCTCCACCTTCTCATGAAATTAACGGAATTAAAATTGAAGTTGCTTTTACTGAATGGACTTCCGATGAAAGAGATTTAGCTCAATTGAATGCGAAGTGTTTGAACTATTTTTTTGTGCTTTAAAGTTTGAGGATTACATGCGTGTTTCTACTTGCTATACTTGAAAAGAGATTTGGGATAGGTTGTGTATTACTTATGAAGGAACCAATGAAGTTAAACAATCTCGTTTGAATATTCTCTTGCATGAATACGAACTTTTTCGTATGAAACCTTCTAAAAAAATTTCTGATATGTATACAAGGTTCACTCAAATTGTAACTTCTTTGCATGCCTTAGGAAGAGAACTTTCAGACTATGAAAAAGTGAACAAGATTTTGAGATGCTTGCCTTCATCTTTTGATGCTAAAATCACTGCAATCACTGAATCTAAGGATTTAAACACATACTTGATTGATAACTTACTTGGCTCACTCATTGCTTATGAGCAAGGGGTGAATCAAAAAAATCTTGATACAGGTGAGGAAAGAAAGGAGAAAACTATGGCATTGAAGGCCAGCAATTCAAATTCTGATTCTTCCGGGTCTAAGAGTGATGACATTACCTTAATCCCAAGGCAGTTAAAAAAATTTATAAGGAAAAGCACAAGCATCATCAAAATTTGAGAAAATGTAAGGATAATAAATATTCTAAAGGATCTTCTGATATTATTTGTTTTGGATACAGGAAGCCTAGACATGTCAGAGCAGATTGTCCTACACTTCAAGATCACTCAAGCAAAGAAAAGGATGAGGAAAAACCCAAGCTCAGGAAGGATAAAAAGAGACTTCAAAAGGCATTTTGGGCAGATTCAGCAATTGATTTATCAGAGGCTGAACTTGAAGATGAAACAACAAATTTGTGCTTAATGGCAGAAGATCATCTTGATCAAAGTAATGAAGAAGAGGTATGTAAACCAACTTATGATCAATTATTCAAAATTTATAAAAAAATTCATGCATCATACAAAAAACTTAAGAAAATGCATGCTAGCTGGAACTTGGAACTTTTAAATATACAAAAAGAGCATGAAATCATTCTCAAAGATCATTCTATGATTGATTCAAATTACATAACTCTATTTGATGAATTTGATGATTTAAAAAAAAAGGAGTCGGAATTAATTGATGAGCATGATGCATTAAAAGTTTCACACACCTCACTCAAATCTTATTTGAAGAAATCTAAAGAGATAAAGTGCAACTTGAGGATTGATAATAATGCTTTAGAAAATACTAACTTGAGGCTTAAAAATGAATTGGACTCTATTAGTCTAGCTCATTTTAACAAATGGTTTTTTAAATTAAGATTTTTTTTTATCTTGATACAATAATCTATCCTATATATAATGTCCAAAGTTTTTATATATCTTTCAAGTTAATTGAAATATTATCATTGCACATATCATGTGATTTTGATTGTGTTTTGTGACTAGTTCTTCCTTATGTTAGAGAGAGAGCTCCTATTCTCTAATATATGAAAGAATCATTTTTAAGAGATTGTAAAAGAGAATTTAGCTTGCAAAAAAAAAAAGGGAGGAAAGTGGCAAAGATGCCAAATTGAAATAAAAAGAGTATACACAAAAGTGTATCAAAAATCAAAAGATGCTCAAAGAGCAAATCAAAGTGACAAGAGGCTTAAAATGATCCTACTAAAAGCAAGCTATCCTCTCTTTTCAAAACTTTTAAAACTCAGAAGAACTCATGGGTTGTTTGATATTTTCAAATGCTTAATTTCAAATTCCATGATTGAGAAAAATTACTTTGTTATATTATATATGAGATATTTTTGTTATAATCAAGTTTTAAACGGATCTTCTTTTTACCCAATTAAGTTATTCTGAGTTAAGCCTTTTGTTTTCAAAAGATAACTTTTACCCTGAAAGAAGTTCGAGTTAGGGATTAACAGGATCGGATATTCTACCATTTTCAGATTGTGACATTGTTAACTCATTGATCTTTTGAATATCTAAAATTTAATGTTTTGGGAAATCTGTCATATGGATGCTTTGCCAAAAAAATTTAAAAATAAATAGTTTTATTTTTTCCTTTGCTGGTTTTTAGTTTTTTTTTGTTATTTTTTTATTTTATTTATTTTTGGGGCTTTCTCTGATCATCTCCATCTTTCCTTAGTTTCTAATTTCTTGTCACATCATCCTGGCCGATATATCTTTCGTCCTGGACGATATGATAATTTCTCTTCAAAATCACATATGTTGAACTTTTCTGAGCTTGTTGTAAATCATCGTCCCGGACGATACCTTATCTTCCTGGAAGATCTGATCGAACTCTGTTACAATCATCTTGATTATTTTGGCCGATATAATTTTCATCCTGGTCGATGCATTTATGGTCATCGTCCTGGCCGATATACTAGATCGTCCTAAATGATTCATGTGTCAGTATGTTTAAATCCTTAAAATCGGCCCCGGACGATCCATTATTGGAAAATCATCCTGACTGATCCGCTGTTCATCCTGGATAATACATGTGGAATAGATTTAAAATGTTTTAAATTCGGCCGGTACGATCAATTATTGTGCATTGTCCTGGACGATACACCTAATTGGCCCAGACGATCTGCTTTTTGAACGGTCATCTGGCTTGACTCCTCGGGACGATCGCCTGTGTCTAATCATCTTGGCCGATATCTGATTGGGCTCGGACGATCGGACCGCCTTTTTGACCAATTAACCTGTACGCAATAATTGTACCATATCGTCCTGGATGATTCTGCGATCGTCCTGGATGATGTGGCAGTTTCTTTAAATTCAGGCCCTTCCAGCCATTATTTTTTACCTCAAGCTTCTTCTCCTCCTCTATTTGCTTACTGCTTTCTTGCTATGGTTGGTGGGAAGTGAGTCCGGCAAACTTTCGGGAGTTCTTCAAGGGCTAGGATGTTGCAAATCTATTTTTCATGTCTTATGTTTTGATGATTGACAAACACTATTTCTCTTGGACTGCTTGTTGCTTCTAACTTTTCAGGAATCGAAGATTTGACGATCAAGAAGGAGCCAAGTTCAGGATTGCGTAGGTTTAGGGTTGAGTCAGTCTGTACGTTTGATTTTCACCTTTTGAGTCTACTTATAATAGTCAAAGAGACTGATGCTATGTAACCCTTCACACACACACTTGAGAGACTTAGAATTTATGTTTTTACTCATATCGGCCAGGACGATGTTTGTATCGGCCTGGACGATCAGCTTAAAACAGAAAGTCTAATTAAGAATTCTTAATTAAGGCAGCCGACATTACCAGATCGGCCTGGACGATACGTGTATCGGCCAGGACGATAAGCTCAAAACAGAAAGAAGTAGCCTCCATAGTCAATTATGGTATACTGAATCTTTAAATTATCGGCCAGGACGATCCTAGGATCGGCCTGGACGATATTCACAAATTATGCCATAATTGTTCAGGAAATCAAGGGAGTAATTAAGGATGATTGATACGATCATATCGTCCTGGACGATCGCAGGATCGGCCAGGCCGATCCAGTCAAAAACCTTAAGTTACTTCAGGACGATCAATATCAACCAGCCCGTATCCAGGGCTATTGTCAGGATGATTTTTCTCTGATTTGAACTGATCGGCCCGAACGATCGTGAGATCGGCCTGGACGATCAAGCCAATTTTCAATCGTCCTGTTTTCCATCCAGGGCGATGCTCTGGCCGATCTTCATTGATTTGTACTGATCGGCTAGGCCGATGTCCACATCGGCCTGGACGATATTGTCAGCAACTTGCAATTAATGAGCTCTTTTGAAGCTCTTCTATTTAAGAGCACTTGTTCAACATTTTTCAAAACCTTTGGCTGCTGCCTTGACCTGAGAAGACCTTGAGGAGAGAAAGAGAGAGAGAGGAGAGAGAGAGGATCTTGTGAGGGGGAGCTTGTGAGGATATTCACAAGGGTTGCTTCAAGGATCGCTCTGCATCATCTTCGTCTAAAGTTTCTCGTCCGTGGAAGGGTCGGTAGAGGTAAGGAGTTTTGCTTTTGATTTTGGTTCTCTGCCAGCTTTAGGAGGAAGCAAAAGGAGGTAGGTTCTCTGCCTTGCCGGGGTATCTAAAAGGAGGTACTTGTGAGGGCTTCTCCGCCTAGCCGTGGGGGCTAAAGGAGAGTCACTTTTTGTAGTGCAATACTTGGAGGGTGCCTCCAAGGAGTGGACGTAGGTCGAGTCGACCGAACCACTATAAATTTCTGTGTTCTTTTTCTTGCTTCCGCACTTTTAAATTCCGTATTTATTTTTTGTGGTGTGATTTGATTTATGCAATTTTCTTTCTTTGTAAAAAGAAGTTTTTAAAATACCAATTCACCCCCCCCCCCCCCCCCTCTTGGTTAGCTTGGGACTAAGTTCATAGGGCTTAACATCCCCATCAAACTTTCATAGGATTGACCCTCATTTCAGGGAGATAGAAGATGAAGCTGCTTACCATCGATATAAAGAGTATGGGATTACTGTCTCAAGAATCATCAACCCTGTCCACCTCTCATATCCGGTATTAGACCTTTTTACCCACACGTCTCTGTGCTTTATTCTTACTCTCACTGTTCTCTTTAATACTGATCTTCTGCGTGAATTCTTCATAAACCTTCGCATAAACTCTCTTACACAGCCCTGATCTCCTATGTGAATTGATGCCCGGTTGAGATCACATATCAGGACTGTGCTGAACTATTGCAGCTATCCACCACTGGGGATAAGCTGCATACCATTATCTCAGGTCCTAATTTTAACTGGTCCACTGCAAATCATTTCCTATGCTATACCAACGCACCCTTTCATGTTGGAAAAACTAGCTCTTTGGTTAAAGATGCTACGACAATCCAACATGTCCTTCGCACTTCCATTATTCCAAAAGCCGAGGACCGAGTCTGCATCACTCCTCTACTTTCTCTGACTACCTTTTACATTACGGCCCATAGAGAATTTAATGCTACGGACCTGATTTTTCATTACATTGATCATTTGACAAGAATCTGCGATCCAGGTCATAATAGAAGACCCAACCTTGCTTTAGGACATCTCATAGCTTATATTCTTGAAACCAAATATCAACTTCAGTATCTTGCTCCTCCCTACCTCCCAACTCTCTTCTACTCGAACTGATCTTTCAATATCCTTCATATTGTGGATCAATGGTTTATGATTTTGATGATAGCAAACATTCTTATTTTTCTACGACTGCCTTATGTACTGACATTTCAGGTTCACATGATCGGACTATAATTTAGAATCAGCTCAAGATTGGGTATGAGTCAATTTGTACATTTTTTCCTTTCTTGAGTCTATTGTATTTGGTATGGCTCCTGATGTTTTGTAACTTGAAAGATTTTTTGTTTCTCCATAAAGATTTTTGTTTTTGGTAACATCATTTGGGATGATATTTATATCATCCTGGACGATCTGTCCAAAAGCAGAAACCCTAATTAGGGCATCCTCATTAAAGTAGCCGTCATTATGCAAAACACATCGTTCTGGATGATTTTGTATCAGCCAGGATGATAGGCTCAATTCAGAAAGAATCTGCCGCCATATCTATTTATAAATAACCTATTTTTGGACATCTTCCAGGTGGATCGTCCAGAACTATAAAATATCGTCTAGGACGAGCCAGGTCAATTTTTCCAAAATTTCTCTAAAATTTAAGGAAAGTAATTATGACTTGATTTCACGATCAAATCGTCATGGACGATCGCCAGATCATCTTGGCTGATATGCTGGACTATTGGTCATCAGGCAACTATTTTTCAGGGCGATGTTGAGGACGATATTCCATAATTTGTACTGATCGTCCAGGACAATATATTATTATTCTGGATGATATGAATAAATTTCTTATGATAGTCTCAAATCGTCCCGGCTAATTGGGCTTAAATTGTACTGATCGTACAGGACAATATGCCTATTATCCTGGACGATAATGTCAGCAACTTGCATTAATGAGCTTATTTTGAGAGCTTCTATTTAAGTTTTGTCAAGAAACTTTGTAAAGTATCTTTGGCAGCCATTGTAGCTTCGTTCTTATGGGGGAGACTTGAAGTGAGAGCTTGAAAGGGAGTGAGGAACGGGTGAAGTCTGAGAGGGAGAAGATCCTGTGAGGTGGGACTCAAGGGAGTGTGGAGGGAATTCCACACGGTTGTTCTGACAGGCTTGCATCTTAATACAGTTGGATTCAAGGCTTATCTCGAGGGAAGTTCACCAAAGATGAAGTTCACTTTGGTGTCAAAGGACCCAACGACTCCGCCGCACCAGTGAAGGTGGAAGTGATTTTGTAAGGGCTTCTCCGCCTAGCTGTGGGGCTAAAGGAGAGACACTTATTTTGTGCAATACTTGGAGGGTGCCTCCAAGGAGTGGACGTAGGTCAATGTTTGACCGAACCATTATAAATTTAGTGTGTTCTTTCTTATTATTGCTTCTGCATTTAATTTCTGCATCGTTGGTTTTGATTGTGGTGAATCTTGTTTTTGTATTTAAGATTGTGTTTGTTTTAAATATTGATCCACCTCTCTATCTCTTAATTAGCCTTGGGCCAGTTCATATAACATCCCTAACAAACTTTCAAGTGGTATCAGAGCACTTTCTAGTTCCATCTAAGCACTTTCAAGTGGTATCAGAGCACTTTCTAGTGTCATCTGAGCACTTTCAAGTGGTATCAGAGGCGTATTCATAAAATACGTTTTTAAAAGTTTTTGAATTTTGATCCATGCTAATTTTTCAAATCATAATATTGCAGAAGGTCATTCAATCGCCAGACCTTTATTTGAAAATATTACATTTGATTTTTAGAAACTTTGCATGTCTATTTTCTTACAATCGATTGATTTTCACATGTGACATATGATTTTAACTGGTTATTCATCACCGTTACATATCATAGATGGAGTTAAAATTGATATTCCTTTTAACTAATGGAATAGGGAAGAACAAATCAATGCTCAATTGAATACAAAATCTTTAATTTATTTTTTCTGTGCTTTAAATTCTGAAGATTTTATGTTAATATCCATGTGCACTATTGGTAAGAAAGTTTGGGATAAACTACATACCATATACGAAGGCACTAGTAAAATCAAGCAATCCAAGTTGAATATGTTAATGCATGATTTTGAACTATTTTCCATGAAATCTTATGAGACGATCTTAGATATGTATACTATGTTCATTCAAATTGTAACATCATTGAATGCCTTAGGAAAAGATTTTTCAAATTTTGAAAAAGTTAATAAAATTCTTCGTTGTCTATTAGATAAATTTGATACTAAAATTATTGCTATTTGTGAATCTAAAGATTTGAATGTATATTCTATTGATAATTTGATTGGCTCACTCATTGCCTACGAGCAAGGGTTGGGTCAAAGACCTTTGGATGCAGGTGAAACGATTATTTTTGAAATGGAAGATAGAGAAGAAGATAGCTTAGTTGGTGATGACTTGTCAAGCAAATCACAAAGTTGTTAGGAAAGTTGCTATTTACATATGTTACATTCTTGCAACTTGTATAGTTTTGATGATTCCAAATATTATTGTTTTATGTGTTGTTATCTCCTAACATATTTGAAAGATTTATTTTTCCTCTTGTGCGTACTAATATTTCAGGAAAATTGAACTCCAGACTATGAAGACTTCAAATCAAATTCAGCATGAAATACTTTGTAAATTTGAAGCTTGTACTTTTTATTTGAATTAAATTTGAGAGGGAGTGATTGTAATTAAGTGACTAAATTCATACACACCCGAGGAACAATTTTTGTTAACTGATCGTACGGGACGAACATAGTTCGTACGGGACGATCATGTCAATTACCCCTAAGAAGAGCAATGAATCGAACAAGTGGGGAGAAAATTTTTCTAAGGACGAATCGTCCAGGACAAATTTAATATTCATCTCGGGATGAAGGTATCAGGATTCTCACTTTGCACTGTTCGTCCAGATGAAATGCATGGTTTGTCCTTGGACGAAACTCACTGTATAAGATCGTACAGGACGAAATAAATTTTTGTCCCTAGACGAAACTCTCTGTATGAGATCGTACAGGACAAAATAAATTTTTGTCCCTGGACGAAACTCTTTGTATGAGATCGTACAGGACGAAATAAATTTTTGTCCCGGGATGAAACTCTCTTTATGAGATCGTACATGACGAAATAAATTTTCGTCCCTAGACGAAACTCCCTATATGAGATCGTACAGGACGAAATAAATTTTCATCCCTGGACGAAACTCTCTGTTTAAAATCATCCCAGAACAAAACCCGTTCGTCCCAGGATGAACTGAACCGACTTACGTCAGTTGGTTATTTCCTGAAGAATTTTGGGAAACTGGCCTATGAAATAACCGTTTCGTACCGGACGAACTTTGTTCGTACGGGACGATTAGCGTGTACGAACATAATTCATACCAATATACATAAGGTTCATTTCTGATAATTTAAGTAAAATCGTTCAGGACGATCCACGATCGTACGAGACGATCCACTGCGCAGAAAAACTTGAAATTAGTAGTTTTTTGGACGGTTTTTCATGTCCTTTCTATATAAGGAGTCCTAGAAACTATTGCAAGTACCTTTGGAGTTGTTTTCTCTTAAGAGGGATCATTGAGTGTGAGAGTTTGGGAGAGATTGTAAGAGTGAAGAATGAGAGATCAAGTTAGGGGTTTGTAAGGGATTCACAAGGTTACTTGAAGAAGAAGATCTCTTTGTTTCTGCCCATCTCCTTTTAAGGCTCTCAAGTGAAGTTCAACAACATCGGTCCGGTTCTTTGCCGACACTTGGAGAGTGTAATAGGATGACAAAGTGTATCTTTGACAGTCATTGTGTCTTCGTTCTTTTGGAGAAAACTAGAAGAGAGAACTTGAAAGGGAGAGAGGAATGGGTGGAGTTTGAGAGGGAGAAGATCCTTGGAGGGGATTTCAAGGGAGTGTGGAGGGGATATTCACACGGTTGCTCCAGCAAACTTGCACCTCAGTACCATCGGATTCAAGGGTCGTCTTGAGGGAAGTTTTGAGAAGAAGAAGATCTCTTTGGTGTCAAAGGACCCGGCTACTCCGCCGCACCTTGGAAGATGAAAGTGGTTTTGTACAGGCTTCTCCGCCTTGCTGTGGGGGCAAAGGGAGAGTCACTTTGTGGTATTAGTGCAATACTTGGAGGGTGCCTCCGGGGAGTGGACGCATGTCAAGATTTGACCGAACCACTATAAATCTGGTGTGTTCTTTCTTATATTTTTTCCGTATTTAATTTCATTTCAAGTTGTTTACTCTGGTTGAAAAGTTTATTTTTTAAACTTTAAATTTAACTTGCATAAATAATTAAAAAGGTTTTCTAAAAATCTAAGAGTATAAGTATAATTTTTAAATTACCAATTCACCCCCCTCTTAGTTAGCCTTGGGACATTTAATTAGGCTAAACATCCTAATTCTTGTTGAACGAGATCCAACAAGTGGTATCAGAGCTTTATTTCAAAATCATAAGTTTAGACAACTTTTTGAAAAACGAGTATGGCTAATTTTAAAAACCGTAAAACGTTAGAAGGATATTCGATTGTTAGACCATCTTTATTTGAAAATATTTCTTTTAATTTTTTGAAAATTTGAATGTCTACTTTCTTGCAATCAATAGATTATCGAATGTGGCATATGATTCAAAGTGGTTATTCTGTACCGTCACGTATTATAGATGGAATTAAAACTGAGACCCCTTTTTTTGAATGGAGTAGAGTAGAACAAATTTATGCTGAATTAAATGCTAAATGTATGAATTGTTTGTTCTGTGCTTTAAATTCGAAAGATTATATGAGAATCTCTACATGTACTACCGGCAAGGAAATTTGGGACAGTTTATGCATTACATATGAATGTACTAGTGAAGTCAAGCAATCTAAGTTGAATTTTTTGATGCATGACTATGAACTCTTTAGCATGAAACCTTATGAGATGATCTTAGACATGTATGCTAGGTTTATTCAAATTGTAACATCATTGCATGCTTTAGGTAAAAAATTTTCAAACTTTGAAATAGTCAATAAAATTCTACGTTGTTTACTTAACAAGTTTGATGCCAAAGTTGTTGCTATTTGTGAATCAAAAAAATTGAATGAATATTCTATTGATAAATTGATTGGCTCACTCATTGCCTATGAGCAATGTTTGGGTCAAAGACTTTTGGATGCAGGTGAAACAATAATGCTAAAAGCGGAAGACATGGAGAAAAGTGGCTTAGTTGGTGAGAAAAATGATGACTTAACAAGCAAATTGAAAAGTCCATTGAAGCACAAGTATAAGCATCAACAAAAGTGGAATAAAGATAAAAATGTTAAGAATGTTCATATTTCTTCAAATATTACTTGTTTTGGATGTAGGAAATCTGGACATCTGAAAAGTCAGTGCCCTAATTTGAGAACTCTTCCTGCTAAAGAAAAAGGTAAACCTAAGCAAATTATAAAAAGGGATAATAATGAAAAGCAAAAAATCTCCTGGGCAGATCTAGCTTCTGAATCATCAGACCAGGAGAAAAATGATGTTTAAACCCTTTGTTTATGTGTTTTTGTGTGCATGTTTTTTATGATGTAATTTTACTTTTGGTTTTCAAGATTTTAGAAAGGTAGCATATTAAAAAAATTAGCCAATGATGCCAAAAATAAAAGATGCACAAAGACGCCAAATTGAAAAAATAGAATGCACAAAGTGTATCAAAAGATGCGCAATGTGCCAACCAATTGTCAAGACGAATAAAATGAGTCCACAAATTTAATGCTTACCATTCTTGTACTTCATAAAAGCTTAAGAAAATCCTTGATACTTTTGATACTTGAGTTTGAAAATCTTGATTTTTGATTTAACAATTCGTGCATTAATCTTCTATTAGATATATTTTATGGAATGAGTTTTTTAAAAATGATTATTTCTTTCTCTAATTTATTCCTTGATTTTGATATTGAATTAAAAAGTTTTTTTAGCCTTTTTAAAAGAACTTTAGTTTGGATTAGTGGCGGAGCCAGAAAGGTTTTATAGGGGGGGCCTAAATAAATTTTTTTAATTCTAACAATTTTTTTTTTCATTTGACCTTTGTTTCAACATTAAAAATTTTAAAAAAATTTTGCTGAATTTTTGTATTCTTAAAAATAAAATATTACTTATAAGGTAATAAAAAATTTAAAATTAAATAAAAAATATATGTAAAAAAAAACTGTTATGAGAGAACCATAAAACAACCATGCATTAATCAATCACTCCAACTAAATATTTTTTTTATTTGAAAGTCAGTTTCATGACGATGATCTCATGAGTTACGTGATGAATTTTACTTTGGAGGTTTAATGGATCAATAAATTGGTTTGTAACTTTTGGCATTTTTAGCCCTTTCTAATTTTACAATTTGCATTTTAACCCTATCATCTAAAACAATTTTCTTGATCTTTGTAATTTAATTATCAAATATGTTAAAAAAAAAGATTTTTTAACATAAATTTACTTGAGAATCTATGAATTATTTTCTTAAAATCATCTGAGTTTTACTGCTTAGCTTCTCACGTGGTCCACTAATTAAGACCTATTAGTTTTTGGTAATTCCACTAATTAAGACCTCTTGAGTTTTTGGTAATTTGTGGGGTCAAGAATATACTAAAAGAATTATAATAATAGTATATTTATCAATTTATGCATTGACATTTTCCCTCCATTATCAACCGTAGAGAAATATCACACAATTCATGATGAAATTTGTAGTAATTTAAATATTTAGAAGAAGGGATTGGGGGGGAGGGGGGCACGTGCCCCCTAGCCCCCCCCCCCCCCCCCCCCCCCCCCCCCCCCCCTTAAATCCGCTAGTGGTTTGGATTATCAAATTATGAATTTCTAACCTTTTCTAGGCTATGCGTTGTCAATCCAATTCTACTAAGTTTTTTGATTAAAACTAAGAGGTAACTTTCTCATTTTAAGAATATTTGCTTTTTCACTAGATCAGGAAATATTTTTTTCTTTTGTTCATTTTATTTTTTTGTGCCTCCTCTCTTTTTGATAATGTCAAAGGGGGAGAACGTAATGTTGAATTTGAATCCTTTTTTTTTCTTTTCAAAAAATTAAAAACAACAAAAATATTTTTTATCTCCCCAATTTTTTAGAAAGGTTTATTCTAGTGAGGGGACAATTAGGAGAAATTGTTTTTTTGAAAATTCAAATTGAATTTTTTGCCATCATCAAAAAGGGGGAGATTATTTTGGATCAATGGTTTATGATTTTGATGATAGCAAACATTCTTATTTTCTCTACGACTGCCTTATGTACTAACATTTCAGGTTCACATGATCAGACTGTAATTTGGAATCAGCTCAAGATTGGGTAGACTATGTCTGAGTCAGTTTGTATATTTTTTTCCTTTATTGAGTCTATTGTATTTGGTGTGGCTACTGATGTTTTGTAACTTGAAAGATTTTCTGTTGCTCCCTAAAGATTTCTATTTTTTGTAACATCGTCCGGGACAAAATTTATATCGTCCTGGATGATCTGTCCAAAAGCAGAAACCCTAATTAGGGCATCCTCATTAAAGCAGCCGTCATTATGCAAAATACATCATCCTGGATGATTTTGTATCGGCCAGGACGATAGGCTCAATTCAGAATGAATCTGCTGCCAGATCTATTTATAAATAGCCTATTTTTGGACATCGTCGAGGTGGATCGTCCAGGACTGTAAAATATCATCCAGGATGATCTAGGTTAATTTTTCCAAAATTTCTCTGAAATTTAAGGAAAGCAATTATGACTTGATTTCACGATCAAATCGGCCTGCATGATCGCCAGATCGTCCTGGTCGATATGCTGGACGATTGGTCATCGGGCAGCTATTTTTTAGTGAGATGTCGAGGACGATATTCCACAATTTGTACTGATCATTCAGGTCCTGGACGATATGAATAAATTTCTTATGATAATCTCAAATCATCCCGGCTTATTGGGCTTAAATTGTACTGATCGTACATGACTATATGCCTATCATCCTGGATGATAATGTCGGCAACTTGCATTAATGAGCTCGTTTTGAGAGATTATATTTAAGTTTTGTAAATACACTTTGTTTGGCAGCCATTGTAGCTTCATTCTTGTGGGGGAGACTTGAAGAGAGAGCTTGAAAGGGAGTGAGGAACGGGTGAAGTCTGAGAGGGAGAATATCCTGTGATGGGGGACTCAAGGGAGTGTGGAGGGGATTCCACACGGTTGCTCCGGCAGGCTTGCATATTAATACAGTCAGATTCAAGGCTTGTCTCCAGGGAAGTTCACCAAAGAAGAAGTTCACTTTGGTGTCAAAGGACCCGGCGACTCCGCCGCGCCGGAGAAGGTTGAAGTGATTTTGTAAGGACTTCTCCGCCATGCTGTGGGGGCTAAAGGAGAGACACTTATTGAGTGCAATATTTAGAGGGTGCCTCCAAGGAGTGGACGTAGGTCAAGGTTTGACCAAACTACTATAAATCCGGTGTGTTCTTTCTTATTATTGCTTCCGCATTTAATTTTTGAATCGTTGGTTTTGATTGTGGTGAATCTTATTTTTGGATTTAAGATTGTATTTATTTTAAATACTGATTCACCTCTATATCTCTTAATTAGCCTTGGGCCAGTTCATAAGGGCTTAACATCCCTAACGAACTTTCAAGTGGTATCAGAGCACTTTCTTGTGCCATCTGAGCACTTTCACTTCACAGTACTCGTCTTCACCCAGGGGAGGGAAACCTCAGGGGGCTAAGGAGGAGGAGGCTCCAAACCCGTTCCTGAATCTACTCCTCTCTGGTAGCACTCATAGTTTGATCAGTTAGTAGAGAGATTTGATCAGTTGGAGACCCGATTCGACACTTTTGTAGCTCACCAGCAGTAGAAGCACGATGAGGTTATAACCCATTTTGATAATCTTGTTGTACACCAGCAGCAGTAGCACGACTAGGACATGGCTTAGTTTGGCTCACAGTTTGCTGCCATGACAAGTTTCTTTCAGTAGCCATCACCACCACCACCATCTGATGATCAGGGACCCTCATTTTTCTAGTCTTAGATTCTGTTTCCTGTAGTTGCTTATGTTTGTTTTTTTTTTTCTTTTTTTTTTTTATACTTTTTCTGCTTTAGTTGCTTTTTAGTTTCCTCCTCCTTTTTGAGATTTCAAAAGGGGGAGTAATATATTTATACTTGATTGATTATGCTTGTTGCTTTAGTTGTACTTGCTTTTGTTTCCACTCTGATTTCTTAAATAACATTGCTATAATCATGTTGACCTCATTTTTGTATGAGGTCACTGAGGCTCTTCCAAACTTCAAATTAATTCTAGATTTTAGGATCCACTCTAGAACTTAGGATTCTTTCCTAGAGCCAGACCTTAGGGCCTACTCTAGAGCCTAGGATTCCCTTAAATCCTAGATCTTAGAACTCCTCTAGATCTTAGGACCACTCCAACTTCAAATCAATCCCCACCCTTGATCAACCTCAACCTCAAATCAATTCCTACATTTGATCAACTCCAACTTAAATTTGATTCCTACCTTTGATCAATTTAAATCTCAAACTTCATTCAACTCAAATTCAAATTAATTCAAGTTTCAAATATGTCCAAACTTTGATCCAATCAATTTGACAATCCAACTTTCAACTTAGACTTTGATCCAAACTTCAATCTAGCTTTGACCTCATCCATTCATTAACAATCATCACATGATTGTAAATAATTTGGATACTTCAATACTAATCATTCAAACTTAAAATCCATTCCAAATCCAGAAGTCTAAACTCAAATTCAAAGTCTTAAGGTCTTGTCCTAAAGATCCTTTTCAAAGAAATTTCAAACATTTCAAAACCCAGTCAAATGGTCTCTGATTCAGGGTCTATCACTTGCAAAGTGATAAGACATGTCTCTAGAAGCAACCCTCCAAATTTGAGCTCATTTGAAGGATTCTAACCCTTTAAACTTAATCCAACTCCAAATGTTGCAAAACCTTTGAATATTTATAATCCATGCCACTAGGCCTTTCACCTAGTGGAATTTGACTTTGGATCCCCCTCCAAATCTTTTGATCCCTCCTAATACCTTGATATTGACTTGTTAAGCAATAATCCATATCTTTTTAGATTCAATTTGACCCATAATTGACTTGAGACCAAAATGACCAAAATGCCCTTAAAGGAGGATTTTTGGACTTTTGGCCTAAACTCAATTTGATTTGACTTATCAACCTTTGAAAAATTCTCTAAATGTCATTTCAATGGATCCTAAATGACTTTACGAATACATTGAACCCAAACTTACTCTTTTGTTTGACCAAGTTGACCAAGTCAACTATGGTTGACCAAATCAACCCATAACCTACAAACTTGTCAAATTCAATCATTCAACCCATTTGAATCAAATCAATCCTTCAAAATAATTCAATTGGACACCCATGACATGTCCAAAGACTTTCAAGTCAATCCTCCTCTTTAGTTGACTTGGTCAACTCATTTGGAAAGGTCAAAACCCTCTCCAACTTCATGTATTTACTTAAAAATTCAAATCCTTAATTTCAAACTCTTGGCCACATCATCAAGCCACCTTGGCAATCCATGGCTTAGTCTAGAACCTGCTCAAACATGATGTGATGTGACATATTTCCTCCCCTAATAGAGCTTAAACCAACCCCCTTTAACAAGGCTTGTCATTGGTTCATCCAAATGGGGGAAAAGGTGTGGTCCCTCTTCCCATGGACCAAGAGATGTCACTCTCAACCACCAACCCTATTCCATAGCTTTGGGCAGCATAAGGGACACTTTGCACTCATCCAAAACTACTCCAAATCAAATCTCAATCATCCAATCCAAAAGCCAAAGGTAAAGTGAGGGAAAACTTGACCTAAAGGTGGCTTCTTCATCATTCCCTTTGATATGATCAAAATCTCCAAAACTCCAGTAGTCCCCAACCTTCTAAGAGCTCCTACTACACACTCCAACACATTTCATGCCCTTCCCAAGCTTTTCCCAACCATTTTCAAGCCTCAAATCACTATTTTAGTGAGGAGAGAGCATTCTAGAGAGAGAAAGAGGACTTTCCAATATAACTTTTGATTCAGCTAGATCCGGCTTTTGAAGTCTTCAGCTAAATTGTAGAGGATTGCTGCAGATTTCCAACAAGCCAAAAATCTCAAAAATCCGACGGTTGGATCGTAAGTTATGCTCATTTTAAGTTTAAATTTCAATTTGAAACTGTAGCAATTTTACAATGAATGGAGCCTCCAAACTCCAGGCATTGTAAGATCATATTGCCCTCTAGCTACAGTTCAAATTTCGTACAATTTCGTTGAGTATTTTAAAAGATATGAGCGTTTAAAGATTTCTATTCAAAATGAATTAGAACAGATCTGGACCGTCCGATCGACGATCAGACGGCTCAGATCTGGGTATACCGTGCGGCTTCCTCCAGGTTTGAACGTGGGTCATCCCACGGTATGGGAGGGTGATGTGGCGTCACGCCACGCCGCCACGTCACCGTCAGCTGATTTAACTAAAAAATGCTTTAAATGTTTCAAATCTTCAAAAATTCACAGAAAATCGAGTTCTCCACCAAATGGGACGTTCTTGGGCTCGTTGGAAAGATAATCTAATGTAGTATTTATTAAAATTAAAATTATATTTATTTGATGTCTGTATTGTGAGATATTGGAGTTTATGTTTATTTCATTTATTGCTATTTTCTCACAATCCAGTGATCAAATGAAGCCCAAATTTTGGTGGATGATTATTGAGTATCTTAGGCATGTTTAATAATTTTTCTAGATTTATATGCTTAATAATTTCTGTGATATAAATTTTTAAGGTAAATGGTCTATTTTGGACTCTAAACT
The DNA here is from genome assembly GCA_016618105.1 of Dendrobium huoshanense. NCBI lineage: Eukaryota > Viridiplantae > Streptophyta > Magnoliopsida > Asparagales > Orchidaceae > Dendrobium > Dendrobium huoshanense. The sequence goes on along the minus strand of CM028347.1, from coordinate 57,269,725 downwards.
TTAAAAATTCATAACTCCATAGGGTTTTAGTATTTTGCTGTGATATTTCTGTGGTATGCTTAAATGTATGTCAGGGTTAGACACACCAAGTTTCATGCCTATATAAATATTAGAGACACCTAGGAAAAATAATTAAGGAAATGTCTAGAAAACTTAGAAAATTTATAAGGGATTGTACACACACCCAATAGGGGTGAAACTTGAACATAGTAAACTTAATGACATCATATACCTTAGGTTTAAATTTTACTCAATTTGAAGGTTATTAGGTTAGAAAATTGAGCATGTCAAATTTCAGCCCCTTTAAGGACTTAAAAAATTCAATAAATCATCATAAATTTATATTAATTCCAAAAAATACCCATAATACCTCTAATCAACCATATTTCAACTCTTAATCACTGAAAATTGAAATTCCTTTAATTTGACATTAAAATCCACTTTAATTTAATTTTAATCAAAATCAATGTTTAATCAATTTTAATTAATTAAAAATTATTAAAAATCCCAAAAAATATTTAAACACTTGCTGATCTCTCCTTAGATCATTTTTGATATTTGGAGTTGATTTCAAGAAGTTTGGGACTCATTTGGGATCAAATCACAAAAAGGCCTTCTAATTAAGAAATTCCAAAAATTCATTAAATAGTAAAATCTTCAAATATCCATAACTAATTCCAGAAAAATCCAAATTACCCAAACTTACTTGCATTCAACTCCTAATAAGGTCTAATATTTATTAAAAATATTAGATTTCAGAAATCTGTAATATTTCAAAAAGTCAACAAATTGGTCAAAACGTAGTTAAAACTAGTTCAAAACTTCAAACCTTCGTAATAAAATGTAGAAAAATCCGATTTCAACGTACTTACTGTCTAACTGATCGTAGTGAGTTCTAGTATTTTAATAAAATACAAACATTCTAGAATTTGAGCTTTATAAAAAATTCAACTTTTGACCTTTAATTAAATGATTAAAATATTCAAAAAAATTCATAAAGCTCAAATCACTCTAAAACTCCAGAAAATATTGGTTTAATGCTTAAAACACTTAACAAACCCTTTAAAACATAACTACCACCCTAAAGATGAAGTTTATCGGCTGGACTACTCCGGGCTGCGGGGCTAAGTGTCCTAAGGAGGCTGGTTCCTCGAGCCTGGTGGCACAACGCCACGAATGGATTCTAAGGGGTGTTAAATCTTAAAATAGATTAATCTTTAATTATTTAACGCCTTAAAATCTCTAATTCAATTACATTAATTTGGTTTATCGGCTGCATACTCCGGGCTGCGGGGCTAAGTGTCCTAAGGAGGCTGGTTCCTCGAGCCTGGTGGCACAACGCCACGAATCAATTAATGGCAAACTTAAATTAACCAAACTTTAAAAATCAGTAACTAACTCATTTTTATATTAATCCACTCTTTTAATTCTAACCAATTTAAATAACTTAATCAACCCCGATTGCTACTGGGTAACCCAGGCCTACGAGGCTATTAGCTTAGCCCCAAGGAAGGTGAAATAAACTTCACGGCCTCGGTGTGAAACAAAGGTAGTAATCAATTAATTTTTAAAATATGCTTAATTAAAATTCTTAACTTATTAATACTTAAATTTTAATTTAAATTCCCTTTTAAGCCTTAACAAACCCAGACCTTTTGACAACTTCAATTAATAACCTACTTTAGGATCTATCCCAGCCACATGACCTTTCTCACACACTTTAGATTATGTGCTAGGACAACCAACTCTAGATCTAGGTTAGGCCGGTGTTTACTTTACTACTGTGTGCCGGATTTTTCGTAGTTTTCACTGCATGTTGTGGATGAAATTGCTTTGCTGTGTCTGCTTACTTTTTCTGTACTCTGTGGATGGATTGATGTGTTTAGCGACTAGATTACCCTTAGGTTAGGTACGATCTGAATTTTGACACAGTTTTCTGCAGGTGGCCACGCTCATGCAGGGCAATATAAAAAGGGGACAAATCAAAAATGCATAAATATTATAAACTCTTTGCACAGGTGCTTCAGCTGCTAAAGCCCCCAAATCATAAAAAGAGCGTGGCCAGTGTGTTTACTTTCTTTTCTGCTCATATACAACTGCTTGAGAATAACTGTTTTTTATATATTAATTGCTTAGGATAACCCTGCAGGTGAGTCTAGATTTTTATTTTGATATTAATGTAATTTGTGTAAGTGTCTAGTGTTGTAAAAGTTGATTTTGAGTTGGGATATATAGACCCAAAGCTTGAATTCCAAAGAGGAAAGGATACCCCTTTAGGGAACACTCCTTTTCCATTTGGAAATCCAAATTTGGATCATACCTCTTCCTTACCCAAAGAGGAAAGAGTGGCCTTCCCCTTTGAGGGAAGTGCCCTCTTGTCCATTTGGGTAATCCACTACGAAGATTCCAAGAAGATTGAAGAAAAGGAGTCCAAAGAAGAATGAGACTGAAGATCTGAAGATTTGAAGATTGAGAGTATCCCACTCAAAATAACTTGCGTCATTACTAGGTTTAGAATCCGGGTTGTTGTCAGTGGTGCCCGGCCACTTTACTTTCTGCAAAACTCTGGTTTGTAATAAGCAAGGCAATTCTGCCTATGGACATTTATTAATTAATTTATATTTGATGTGATGATTTGATTGCCTTTAGGATTACTTGCTTTTACTAGTTTTTTGGCGACTGCATGCCGCTCTTTGTTTTCGCCTGGATACGCGAGACTCGTGAGGGTGTGAAAGTTTTCTACTCATAATTTTAAAAGTCTAAAATTTTAGTGAGTCTAAATAACATAGAAAGATAACGAATCTAGGAAATTAGTCGGGGATCGCCCCCGGGGTCGCATGCATATCTTTGCATTCTTCTTTCCTTGTTTTAGACCCTTCCCCGCCTGCGGGTAGAGTCCGGATAGTCTGACCTATGAGGACGAGGTGCCGAACCTGGGGAAGTCCAGTCTTCTAAAACATTATTTTCTAAGCCTGTTTTTAAAGTTTCAAGCATACTTGATTTGAGAATTGTTAACTAGCATGCATTGCATTAGAAATGAATCAAAAGAGTCAAAATTTTAATTTCATCAGTCTTAACATTTTAGCACCCAACATAAGTCAAAGGGGCCAAATAGGAGAATCTCTAGACGTCGGCCCCAACTCTTCAAAACTTTAATTACAACGTCCCTATCACTCTTTCATGAAAGACCGGACTCATCTCTATTAAATCGGTTAGGTGGTTAGCTGGCTCCCCAATCCAGGCCGGGGTAAGTCCAGATCTTGCACTGCATTAGTTAGGATCGGACGACTGTGGTCCAGTGTCCAAAATAGATTTAGGATTCGGGGCAGATCTTTGATTATAAGACCCCAAACTTCAGGAATATAGTCCCAAATTTCTAATAAAATACTTAACTCTAATTAAAGCTTCATTTCAATACTAAAACATAAAGCCCAACACTTAGATTAAGTTGGGACACTTCCGGATGGTTCTGGAATCTCTAAGTGTCCCCTACCTCTTCCCCTTTAATTCCGTTAATAACTGCTCAATTTTGATCCATTCCCTTTTGAGTTTCCAAAATTCATCTCTTTTTGATATCACTCCTAGAAATTCTAATAAAATTTTGCCACTATTTTAATCGAGAGTTTTTATAGGGGATTTTGTCTCCCTACGATGTAATTAACTACGAGGGCTTGCGCTCGTAGGAGATTTAGAACCACACACACCTGATTTTAAAATTGATTTTTCAAAGTTCAATTAGATTTCTTTGGGAAAACTTAAAATACTAGTGATCGTTATTATAACAATCAAAGAGTTATCATCGAATAGTATTTTCTCCCTACGGGGAGATACACTTTTCTTTGATAAGGCTTTGGATGTGAAATTAACGATCACACTTCTTGAATATTGTGGTTGGATATTCAGTAGAATCGCATTTCGACCCTTTGGGGCCATATGAATTTCTCTTTAGCATCCGATCACGATAATCAAGATAAATTTCATAATTCTAAATCTGAATACCGTTATGAAATTTTATTCTCACCTCTCGAGGTGATATACTTTTTCTAACGAAACAATTCGATTTTAGAATTTAATTTTACGTCCCAAAGAAACCCAATATTTTTAAAATATGTTTTCAAAATTCCACCAACAAATCATCAAAGGGTTTGCCATCATCAAAAAGGAAGAGATTGTTGTAAACTTGATTTCATGGATTGTGATTTTGATATTAGCAAAAACTTTGACTGTCTGTTTCTACTAACATTTCAGGACCTCAAAATCATGAAGCAATCGGAACCAGCTCAAGATTTGGTAAACTAGGTCTGAGTCAGTCTGTATTTTTCTTTTTCCCTTTCTTGAGTCAATTGTAATTGTTTGAAATGATTGATGTTAAGTAACCCTACATACACACACTCAAGATATTCAGAATTTCTATTTTTACCAACATCATCTCGGATGATATTTACATCGGCCTGGATGATACGACACAATTATGCCTAAATTGATTGTTTGAAATGATTGATGTTTGCTCAGCAAAGTTCTCTAAAACCTAAGGGTTCTTCTTGGGAAAGCTTACGGGCTTGTTCTATTTCTCTCTTCCTCTCTTCGATTTCATCTTGGGCCTCTTATCTATTTCTTCTCTCCATAAGTTCCGCTCCACTTGTATCTTTCTTCTTAAGCTATTAGAGGTGTTGGTTGGCCGGTTTGGTAGCATTTGTTAAAGGAGTTTTGGTGGCCATTGGCACAAGTAGCTGTGGTGGACCGCCATAATCAATTTAGGTATTCTGTATTTAGTTAGAGAGAATTTCTAATTGATTGTCTTGGATGTTACATTTATCAGACAGGACAATAGGCTCAAAACAAAAAGAAATAGCCGCCATAATCAATTTAGGTATTCTATATTTTTGGAAATCGGCCAGAATGATCGTGAGATCGGCCTGGATGATACGACACAATTATGCCTAAATTGATCCGGCAATCAAGGAAGTAATTAAGGATAAATTGATAAGATCACATCATCCTAGACGATCATGGGATCGGTTGGGTCGATATATTCAAAAATTCTTAGTTTCTCCTGGACGATAAATATCGGCCACCACAAATTCAGGGCGATGCTCTGAATGATTTTCCTCTGATTTAAACTAATCATTCGGGATGATCATGAGATCAGCCGGGACGATCATGAGATCGGCTGGGACAATCAAGCTTATTTTTAATTGTCTAGTTTATTTTCAGAGAAGTGTTCTGGACGATCATATATATTTTGAACTGATCATACAGTACGATATTATTATCGTCCTAGACGATAAAGTCAGCAATTTGCATTTGAGCTCCTTTAAAGCTCTTCTATTTAAGAGCTCTTGTTCAACATTTTTGAACATTTTTGGATGATGTCTTGACCTGAGAAAACCTAAAGGAGGGAGAGGGAGAGGGAGAGAGAGAGAGAGAGGATCTTGTGAGGGGGAGCTTGCAGCAAATTTATTTTTATGACTTATGTTTTGATGATTGACAAATACTATTGATTCTCTTGAACTGCATGTTGCTTCTAATATTTCAGGAATCGAATATCAGACGAACAGACGAAGCCAGTTCAAGATTACGTAGGTCTAGGGTTGAGTTAGCGTACTTTATTTTTTCTCTTCTTGAGTCTATTTGTAATGGTCAAAGAGATTGATGCTAAGTAACCCTACACACACACACTTGAGAGATTTAGAATTTCTGTTTTTACTCATATCGGCCAAGATGATATTTACATCGTCCTGGACGATCAGGCTTAAAAAAGAAAGTCTAAATAAGGATTCTTAATTAAGGCAGCCGACATTAACAGATTGGCCTGGATGATATGTGTATCGGCCAGGACGATAACCTTAAAATAGAAAGAAGTTTTTGCCATAGACAATTAAGGTATACTATATTTTTTAATTATCGGCCAGGACGATCATTGATCGGCCTGGATGATATTCTCAAATTATACCTTAATTGATCAGGAAATTAAGGGAGTAATTAAGGATGATTGATACGATCATATCATCCTGGACGATCGCAGGATCGGCCAAGATGATCTATTCAAAAACCTTGGTTACTTCAGGATGATAAATATAGGCCAGCTCAAATTCAGGGCGATACTCTGGACGATTTTCCTCTGATTTGAACTGATCGGCCAAGACGATCATGAGATCGGCCTGGATGATCAAGCCAATTTTAAATCATTCAGTTTGCATTCAGGGCGATGCTCTGGCCAATCTTCTGAGATTTGTACTGATAAGCTAGGCCGATGTCCATATCAGCCTGGACGATATTGTCGGCAACTTGCAATTAATGAGCTCATTTCAAGCTCTTCTATTTAAGAGCTCTTGTTCAACATTTTGAAAAACCTTTTGGCTGTTGCCTTGACCTGAGAAGGCCTTAAGGAGAGAAAGAGAGAGAGGGAGAGAGAGAGGATCTTGTGAGGGGGAGCTTGTGAGGGGATTCATAAGGGTTGCTTCAAGGATCACTCTGCTTCTTCTTCGTCTAAAGTTTCTCGTCCATGTAAGGGTCGGTAGAGGTAAGGAGTAAGCATTTGGTTGTTGGTTCTCTGCCAGCTTCAGGAGGAAGCAAAAGGAGATAAGTTCTCTGCCTTGCCGGGGTGACAAAAAAAAGGTTCTTGTGAAGGCTTCTACGCCTAGCCTTGGGGGCTAAAGGAGAGTCATGTTTTGTAGTGCAATACTTGGAGGGTGCCTCCAAGGAGTGGACATAGGTCAAGTTGACCGAACCACTATAAATCTCTGTGTTATTATTTTCTTGCTTTCGCATTTTAATTTCTGCATTTATTTTTCTCGTGGTGTGATTTTGGTTTATGTGGTTTTTATTCTTTGTGAAAAGAAATTTTTAAAATACCAATTCACCTCCCCACCTCTTGGTTAGCTTGGGACTACGTTCATAGGGCTTAACATCCCTAACAAAATTTCAACTGGTATCAGAGCGGGATTCAAAAATTTAAGTTTGAAAACTTTTTGAATTTGATCCATGGCTAACCTTGGGAATTGTAACACTACGGAAGGTTATTCTATTACCCGACCTCCCCTGTTTGATAACCTACCTTTTGATTTCTGGAAAACCCGCATGCCAACATTTTTACAATATGCTGATTATCGCATGTGGATGCTTATTCAAGAAGGTTATTCTCCACCTTCTCGTGAAATTAATGGTGTTAAAACTGAAGTTGCTTTTACCGAATGGACTTTTAATGAATAAGATTTAGCTCAATTGAATGCAAAATGTTTGAACTTCTTTTTCTGTGCTTTAAAATCTGAGGATTACATTCGTGTCTCTACTTGCAAACATGTTAAAGGATCTTCTGATGTTGTTTGTTATGAATGCATGAAAGCAGGACATGTGAGAACTGATTGCCCGACACTTAAAGATCACTCAAGCAAAGGAAAGGGTGAGGAGAAACCTAAGCTAAGGAAGGACAAGATGAGAGTACAAAAAGCATTTTGGGCGGATTTGGCATTAGACTCATCGGAGACAGAACCAGAAGATGAGACATCAAAATTGTGCTTGATGGAAGACGACAATCCTAAACAAGAAGAGGTATGTGAACTTTCCTACGATCAACTTCTTGAAGTTTCAGAAAAAATTCATGCATCATATAGGAAATTAAAGAAAACTCATGCTAGCTTGAAATTAGATTTTTTGAACCTACAAAAAGAGCATAAAATTTTGACTAAAGACCATCAAATGATTGATTCAAATCATATGACTTTACTTGATGAATTTGATCAGTTAAATAAAAATCATTGTGAATTAGTTGAAAAGCAAGATGCATTAAAAGTTTTACACACATCACTTGAATCTGATTTTAAGAAGTCTAAAGAGATGGAGAAAAACTTGAGGATTGAAAATGAGGTCTTAAAAAGCACAAATTTGAAGATTCAAAATGAATTAGAAACATGTAAGAAAACTAGGATGACACCTACTTTTGATCAATTGCCAAAACCTAGGAAGAGACATTATAACTCAAACCACTTAAGAAATCCTTTTCCTAGAGTTAGATGTTTTTCATGTGGCACGCTAGGACACATCTCACACACTTGTACAGTACACCATAGTACACATTGGGTGTGGAAACCTAAGGTGCATGATCCACAACATACCACACATGCATTGCATTCTACTCTTCATAAGAAGGAATCCAAACCTGCTTGGGTTCCTAAATCTAACATTTGATAATTTTACATGAGGGCTCTCACAAAAGACCTTGTGAGAGTATGTGGTACCTGGATAGTGGATGCTCTCGACATATGACTGGTGATGCCAACCAGTTTGTTGTACTAGAGTCTAGGACTGGAGGCAAGGTTACTCTTGGAGACAACACCACCAAGAAGGTGGTAGGCGCAGGTATAATTGGTAATTCCAAGAACCTTATGATTGAAAATGTTTTGCTTGTAGATGGATTGAAGCACAACTTGCTCAGCATCAGTCAACTCTGTGATAAAGGCTTCATCGTGTAATTCTTTGCAAATTCATACATTGTAAGTTTAAGTAACAATACTATTTTGCAGGGAAAGAAGATCAACAACATCTACATGCTTGATTTAAATAACATTGAGTGTGCTGCTTCTTTTTGCTTAAAAATTGTGATTGATGATTCTTGGTTGTGGTACCAGAGACTTTATCATGCAAGTATGAAAACCCTTAGGAAAGTGACCCAAAAAGACCTAGTTAGAGGTGTCCCCAAACTTAAGTTTTCAAAAGACCACCTTTGTGATGCCTGACAACTAGGAAAGCAAGTCCATTCCACCTTTCACCCCATTAAGGATATTAGCACCTCTAGAACTTTAGAAGCCCTTCACATAGATTTGTTTGGACCCATTAGCACTGCCAACCTGGGAGGGAAAGTCTATGGATTTTTTTATTATTGATGACTACTCTAGGTTCACTTGGACTATATTTCTTTCACATAAAAATGAGTCTTTTGAGGAGTTTAAAACATTTTCTACTTTGATTCAGAAAAAGCTTGGTTGTGAGATTTTGACCATCCATAGTGATCATGGGGAAGAACTTGAGAATGAAAGATTTGAAGATTTTTGTGAGGACAAAGGGATTAGCCACAATTTTTCAGCTCCTAGGACCCCTCAACAAATGGGGTAGCTGAAAAGAAGAACCAGACCTTGGTGGAAGCCGCTAGAGCCATGCTTGTTGAGTATTCACTTCCAAAATACTTTTGGGCTGAAGCGGTTAACACAACTTGTTATGTGTTGAATAGGGTGAATGTTAGAGACAAATTAGAAAAGACACCCTATGAGATCCTTAAGGGTAGGATACCCAATATTTCCCACCTTCATGTCTTTGGTTGTAAGGTTTTTATTCACAACAATGGGAAGTCTCACTTGGGAAAATTTGATCCTAAAGATGATGAAGGAGTATTCTTGGGATATTCTAGTGTTGGGAAGTCTTTTAGGGTGTTTAACAAGAGAACTTTGATGGTGGAAGAGACAAACCATATAGTATTTGATGAGTCTGATCTTAAGAAACATGGTGTTGAAATTGAAGATGAGGTTGGAGAGATTTATAGTGGAGTAAGAAATTTGGGGAATGGGGTAGAATACCAAAGTAATGAAGGAGTAGGTGAAGTCACCCAAGGAGTAGAAAATTTTTATTTGGATGAAAGGGTTGGACCTTCACACACATTGCCTAGAGATTGGAGATACTCTACAAGTCACTCCAAGGATTTGATCTTAGGAGACCCTTCTAGTGGAGTTAAGACTAGACATGGACTTAGGAAGGAGGTGAGCCCACCATTCACTAAGCCCTTACTGATGAGTTTTGGATTTTAGCAATGCAAGAAGAATTGAATCAATTTGTAAGGAATGATGTTTGGGAGCTTGTAGAAAGACCTAAGGGACAAAGTGTGGTTGGGACAAAGTGGGTCTTTAAGAACAAGGTGAATGATTAAGGAGTAGTGGTGAGGAATAAAGCAAGATTGGTGGCTAAGGGGTATAACCAAATAGAAGGGATAGACTTTGAGGAGAGTTTTGCCCCTGTAGCTAGATTGGAAGCCATTAGAGTGCTATTAGCCTTTGCTTGTTATAAATAATTTAAGCTTTTTTAAATGGATGTTAATAGTGCCTTTTTTGAAATAAAAGAAGATGTGTTTGTAGAACAACCCCCAGGTTTTGAGAGTTCCCAATTTCCAAATCATGTTTTTAAATTAAAAAAGGCTTTGTATGGTATAAAGTAGGCACCAAGAGCTTGGTATGAGAGGCTTAGCACATTCTTACTAGAGAGGGAGTTTGTCAAGGGGAGCGTAGACACCACCTTTTTTCTTAGAAGAGTTGGAGATGATTTACTCATTGTTCAGATTTATGTGGATGATATACTCTTTAGATCTTCTAATAAGAAATTGTGTGATGATTTTTCTAAAATAATGAGTATAGAGTTTGAGATGAGTTTGATGGGAGAGTTGTCCTACTTTTTGGGGTTTAGCATAAAACAATTGGAGGATGGAATGTTTTTAAATCAAACAAAATACATAAAGGACATTTTGAAGAAATATGAGATGGACAAAGCCATGCCAATTAACACTCCCATGACTTCTAGTGCTCCATTGGATAAGGACACAAGTGGTAAGTCTGTTGATCAAAAGAAGTAAAGAGGCATGATTGGATCTTTACTTTACTTGACTGCGAGCCGACCTGATATCATGTTTAATGTTTGCCTTTGTGCTAGATTTCAAGCTGACCATAAGGAGTCCCATATGACTGCTGTTAAGAGCATTTTTAGATACCTTTTGGGGACACAAGGCTTAGGGATTTGGTACCCTAGACACAACACTTCTTTTGAGAATATTATATTTTCTGACTCTGATTTTGTAGGATGCAAGGTGGATAGAAAAAGCACTTCAAGAACTTGTCAATTCATTAGACAGTCTTTGGTCTCTTGGTCTAGTAGAAAGAAAAACTCTGTTGCACTTTCCACTGCTGAAGCTGAGTACATCGCTCTTGGAAGTTGTGTGGCCCAAGTCCTTTGGTTGAAACAACAGGTATTGGATTTAGGATTATCTGTAGGCACCATCTCAATCTTTTGTGACAACACTAGTGCCATATGTATATCTAAGAATCCTATCCAACATTCAAGGACTAAGCACATTGACATTAGGCATCACTTCATTAGAGATCATGTGACTAAGGGAGACATTGAGTTACACCATGTGATAACTGAAAATCAATTGGCTGGCATCTTTACTAAACCACTGGCCTTCGACACTTTCTGTTCTTTAAGGACCAGATTGGGTGTGATTGACATAACTGCATGAAACTTGATCTTTTAGTTACTTTTTTTTGTTTTTGTTTTTTTATTTTTAAGTTTTTTGGTGTGTTTTACTTTCTTTAATTTTTTTTTCTTACTTAATTTTCAAAATCATCGCTGAAATGATAACATATTCCATATTTTTTAAAAAAATTTGTACTCAATGTGGTTTTCATCTCTTAATCTCCTAGATGGTAAAAATATTTTGTGATTTTATCTCTTTCTCTAACCTTTTTTAGTGGCATAGTTTTCTTTTATAATCAAAAGTCTATCTCAAATTAAAGATTGTTTATGAAATTGAGATCTTTTCTTAAGCTTGCTTAAGCAAATCTATCTTGTAATTATAATGTTTAAAGTTTCTTTGTCACATCAAGATCCTTCGTTACTCTTGTCTTTGATTATTAATTCTGTTTGTGGTAAATCTTCCTTATGTTAGAGAGAGAGCTCCTATTCTCTAATATTTGAGAAGATATATTCACAACTAAGTTTTTTTTTTTTTAAGAGATGAATATGGTTTATACTATGTTAAAAAAAAGAAGGAGAGAGAACGTCTGGGAGTTTTTTTGAATTTTGCTTCGCAGGGTTTTCGCCGATCGTTGTAGGTGATGGAGGATCGCCGATCAGCGGCGACTGTTGCTCCAGTCATCCACCGTCCACCTCATCCTCCATCTTCTCGTAAGTTTGTACAACAAACTGGTTTGTCTCCTCCGACCTTTGGAGGCTCTGGTTTTGAAAATGATAGAAAATTCTATTTATCCAAAGAACGGCCAATTGTCATCAATGAAGGAGGTTTACTGCTGAAAAAGAAAGTTCAAGATTATGAAGGAAAAGGAAAGGGAATCTTGATGGAGGAAAATTTGAAAGTAACTGATAAATTTTCTAACAAGATTATTAATTTGAGTAAATCCCTTGAGTTAGATAAATGCACGCTAACTTCTTGTGATTTAGTCCCATCAGAAATAGATATTGGCAGGAAAGAATTACTGCAGGCGATCCAGATTTCTGAAGATCTGGATAGGAGTAAAAATACTTATGAAGTTAGTCTTCAAAGCTCAGATCTCTTGAAGGTTCGTAATTGTGAAGGAGGAGAACTTGGGAATTGCAGCATTCAGAAGGAAGTTAGAGAGCGACCCAGAAAAATTGATAGTCCTTCTGAGTCTAATGCGTGGATAAAGAAGGAAAACATCAAGGTTTCTGATCTTAATTTTGGAGAGAATTTCCTGAAAGAAGGGGTGGTTAAGCTTCATGAGGAGAAGGAATTAGAGAATTCCAACAGACTTCAAAAGGCTTTGGTTATTAAAGTCTTTGGTAACAATATTATTAATATTGAGTTAAGGAAGCAATGAACAAAATTTGGTAAGTTTCATTTAACCCAACTGGGGTTAGGATGGGTACTATGTGCATTTGAAGAACAGGAATCGGTTGAGGGAATTTTTACTTCTGGTCCTTGGTATGTCAACGGCAATATTGTTGGAATGGACAGATGGACTGCCTCCTTCTCTCCTAATTCCTTCAAAGGGCTTATAGCCCCAATTTGGATCCGTATGCCTAACCTTCCTCTTCAATGCTGGGATGAAATTAATGTTTGTAGAATTGCTTCTATGGTGGGGACTCCTTATTTGCTGGATGGAAATATGTTTCAATGGAGTCATAGAGAATTTGATAGAGTTTGTGTGAGAGTCACACTTGATGAAAAACTCCCTTTGGGAGTTTGGATAGAAGGCAAGTTGGGAAAATTCTACCAAAATATTGTATATGAAAGGCTACCTACATTTTGTTTTAAATGTGGTAAATTGGGTCATTTAAAGGAAGATTGTTTGAATAATTTGATTCCTACTAAAAGTAATCTTGGAGGAGAAGACTTGGTAAAAAAAAATGATAATAAGCCTGTTCCTAATTCTAAAGCTCAAGTGGGTAATTCTAACAATGAAGTTGATAAAGATTTGAATGGGCCATGGATACAGGTGGAGTACGAAAAGAAAAAGGCTTTGAAAACCAATTTCAATCGAGAAAATGTTAGAAAAAGTAATTCCATGATAGAGGTAGAAGCAAACTCTGTTATTATTAATAACATAGAATCTGTTTCTGAAGACAAATTGCCTGAGACGGAGGGCATTATGAAGACTTCTTGCGGGAATGAAACTGTGGAATCTGATAATGTAAGGGAAGGTACAGATATGCTCTGTCAGGGAATTGCTGTAGAAATCAATGCTGCTGGGTTAAATGAAGATTCTCTCAACAACAAATTTGAAGTCTTAGGTTCATTGGCTGAAGAAGGTGAGATTTTGGAAGGGAATGTAACTCCGGGGATGCTGTGCTTGGAGGAGGAATCTAATCAGAAAGACATACTTGGAAAATTAGTTTCTACCTTTGTCAAGGACAACCTTACTTAAGACAATTCATTTACTTTGAAGAAAAAAGGTTTAAAACAATTGAAAGGCCTAGAACCTATTAATTTGAAGACTAGAAACAGGAAAAAGGAAAGTTATATTAAGGAGAAGGGGGGAAATTCTTCCCCACTTATCCATCAATGAATTCTATTTTGATATGGAATTGTAGAGGAGCCAATAAAAAAAAGGCTTCTCTCTACCTCAAGGAGGTAGTAAAAGATCAAAATGTGTTGTTTATTGGGCTTTTAGAAACTAAAATGGTTTCTATTGAGAATAAAGATGTGGAAAACTTGATTGGAACTGATTGGGATTATTGTTACCATCCTTCAAATGGATTCTCTGGAGGCATTTTAGTGCTCTGGAGAAGGAATATTACCAAATTCAGGAAAATTGATTCTTCTAATCAATTCTTAATTGGTGATCTAGACATTATCAATAAAGGTACTTGGAGGATTGGAACAATTTATGGAAGTAAAGATGTCTATAACAAGAGATCTCTTTGGAATGGCATGGAACCGTTTATCACTAACGAATTGCCAAAGTTGATTGGAGGTGACTTTAATTGTCTGTTATCCAAAGAAGATAAAAAGGGTGGAAGAAGGTTTGTTTTTTCCTTGGGCCCAAAAGAAATGAAGTCCTTCTTGACTTCTAATGATCTTCATGAGATTGGGTTTGTTGGTCCTAGGCTTACTTGGAGTAATAACAAAAAAGGAGCATATCAAATCATGGAAAGGTTAGACAGGATTTTGGTTAATTCCATTGCTGTTAACTACAATCAGCAGTTAGTTGTGAAGCATCTTCCCAGGGTTGCATCAGACTATTGCCCTTTGATTCTTAAAATTTTTTATCAATCTTCTAAAGGTTTTAATTCCTTAAAGTTTGAGGATGTTTGGGCTTCTTACCCGGCCTCTTATGTTGTGGTTAAGGATGCCTGAAAAAGGAAGGATAACAGCTGCTGAAATTCTTAATGCCAAACTGAAAAGAACTATCAAAGCTTTATTCTTTTGGAGTAAGGCTAAACTTCAAGACTTTGGTGTTCAAAAAAATCTGCTCAAAGAGGATATTCTAAAGCTTCAAATCAAGGAGGCTGAAGATGGAGGGCTATCTCAAGAAGAATCTGTCCTGCTGAAATACAAAATTAATGAGCTTAATTCTACTCTAGCTCGGTTAAACACATTGTGGAGGCAAAGATCCAAAGTGAAATGGATTGGGGAAGGTGATCAAAACTCTAAGTTCTTCCATTCTATGTCTAGTCCAAGGAAGAATAACAATTTCATTCATTATATTAAAGATAACAATGGGCTCATTGTGAGGAACAGAAGAAGATTGAAGAAGTTCTAATCCAGTTTTTCTAAGGGAAATGGAGGGAAAGGAACTGTCTGCTTGAAGATTGGCCGGAAGTGCATCAAGTCCTTGAAGAAGAAGATAAGAGACTTTTAAATAGTGAATTCCTGATTGAGGAAATTGAAAAAGCTATCAACGATACTACAGGTTATACTTCTCCTGGTGAAGATGGGATAACTTACTCCTTCATTAAAAGCTATTGGTCAGTAGTTAGAACTGAATTTTGGGATGCATTGAATTCTTTTTTTCAAACTGCTATCATGGATGATAAGTGGAAAAGAACTTTAATAGTTCTTATTCCTAATATCAACAACCCAAGTTATGCTCATAAATATAGGCCTATTAGCCTGTGTAACACAATTTACAAAATTGCTTCAAAGGTGATCCTTAATAGAATGAAAGCTATCATTCCAAAGATCATAACTGTTGAACATGCGGCTTTTGTTAAAGGGAGATCTCTTCAGGATCATGCTCTGATTGCTTAAGAACTTTTTCACAAATTCAGGATTTCTAAAGCTTCCAAGGGTCTTGTGTCAATTAAATTAGACATGGAGCAAGCTTATGATTCTATGGGGTGGCCTACTCTTCAAAAGGTTCTTTCTTATTTTGGTTTTCCTGATTTTTTCTCAAAATTAATTATGGAATGTGTTCAAAACCCCTCCTTCTCTATTTTGATAAATGGGAAACCATCTAGTTGGATTAAAGCCAAGAGTGGGTTTAGACAAGGATGTCCCCTATCTCCTTATCTTTTCATAATTTGTTCTCAACTTCTTACAAATGGAATTATGGAAAAGGACGAGTTTGGAATTCAGGTTAGTAAGAATGGTCCAAAAATTTCACATCTACTTTATGCTGATGATATCATATTCTTTGCTGAAGCTAAGCTTAAGAATATGAAAACTATTAAAAAAATTGTTACCAGATATTGTGAATGGACAGGGCAGAATGTGAATTCAAATAAATCAGGGATTTTATTTGGTAAAACTGTTAAGAGGAAAATTAAGAGAATTATGGGATATAAGGAAGTTAAGGAGATTAATTATCTGGGATCAAAGCTGACTTTGAGAAGGCTTTCAAGGGTTGATTTTCAGTTTCTTCTTGACAAAGTCCTCAAAAAATTGAATTGTTGGGGGTTAAAATATATTTCTCTGGATGGAAAATTAATTTTGGTGAAGACTGTTATTCTAGCTCTTCCCTCATTTTACTCTACGATTTCTTTGGTTCCTAAAGCAGTTCTTAGAGATATTGAGAAACACTGCAGAAAGTTTATTTGAGATAAATCAAATGAAGTTCATGGGTTACATTATTTGAGTTGGGAAAAACTCTGCGAACCTATTGATAATGGCGGTAGAGGTTTGCAATCCTGTTCTAATAAATTGGGTCCACTAAGGGCCAAGCTTGCCTGGAAATACATGAAAGATGAAGAATCCTTATTACATAAAACTCTTTATCCCAGATACAGATCTTGTTGGGAGGTTGTTAATGGGAATAAATCTATATCTGCTGCTTGGAAAATCATTAAGGATGGAAGCAAATTTTTAAAAAATATCGTGAGGTGGGATATTGCTAACGGTAATTCTATTGATGTATTTGAAGATACTTGGATCCTAGATAAGTGTATTAACAGATGGCCGACTTTTGTTAATCCGTTAGAAGCAAATGGGAAGTTAACATTGGATTATTTTATTTCTGGTAGTTACTGGAATCTTAATAAACTTCATAAATTTTTTGGCAATGAATTGGTTCGGCTAATCTGCCATACATAAATCAGATCAGAGCTTATTAATGATAATTTTGATCTCATTCACATGGAATCTGGTAGAACTATCTCATCTATGGCTGCTAATATCAATTCTTCTTCTAATTCTGTTCAATCTCATTGGAGTTGGCTGAAAAAATCCAAACTTAATGCCATAATAGAAAATTTCTACTGGAGGATGTTTAACAATACTCTACCAACCTTTTCCTTTCTATCATATAGAAGACTTCAAACCAGTTCGTATTGTCCTAGAGGTTGTCAAGAAGAAGAGAATATTTGTCATCTTATTTGTAGATGTCAAAAACTGGTTGAAATATTTAAAATTCTGGATACTTGGGGCTTTCATATCCCAGATTTTAATAACAAAGAGGAAGTTTTTGAATGGTTGTTTAGGCAAAATCATTTTATGTCTAGCTTATTATGTAATGTGATCTACCTTAATTGGAAAGAAAGGAATGAATTGGTTCATGGGAAGAAAGGAAAGAGTTCTATGGTTATAGCAATTGAAGCAATCAGCTTTTTAGGAGCTCTTAAAACTCCTAACTTCATCAAATCGGGCCGGTTGGGTTCTAATCAGCATATGCTGTTTGAAGATCGTTGGTGCCCTCCTTCACCGGAATGGATCAAGTTGAATATTGATGCAACTTTGTTTCCTTCTTATAAATGAGGAATTGGTGGTGTAATAAGAGACTTTAAAGGAAGACTTATAGCAGCGTTTGGGAAGCCTGAAATTCATTGGGACATCACTCATTTGGAGCTTCTAGCTATAACTTCTGGTAAATATATACTCAAAGATTGGATGCATGGTTATAAAGGTATCATAATTGAAAGTGATAATATCAATATTATCAATCTCATTCATAAAAAGAAAGAAGCCAAAGGTATGAATAAATTATCGATAATTGATAGTTTTAATTTTATTATTTTCAATTGTGTGAAAAGGGATTGTAATAAGTTAGCTGACATTTGTGCTAACTATGGTACCTTTTCTAGTTTTTTTTGTGATAACATTTTACATGACAAGATTCCTCCTTCATTTGTTAGTATTTTGGAGGAGGAATCTTTAGCTTGTACTTAGTTGGAATTTTTTTCCCTTTCTTTCTTTATAATATTTGCTCTATGCATTCTTCAAAAAAAAAAAAAAAAATTTAAGAGATCATAAAAGAGAATGTAGCTTGCAAAAATAAAATTTTTTTGGCCAATGATGCCAACAAAAGAAGCACAAAGATGCCAAAATTATAAAAACAAAATCTATAAAAAGATGCGCAAAGCGCCACTCAAATTGACAAGAGGCATAAAATGAGTCCACTCAAAAGCAAGCTATTCTCTCTTTTTAAATATTTTAGAACTTAAAAGTTTTTGGTTCTCAAAGACTTGATTTCGATTGTTTTGCGATCGTGACAGATTATTTTATAAAGATAGTTTTGTTTTAAACCAAGTGATGGATGGATTCTTTTTCTCATATTCAATTAGTTCTTTGAGTTAGGTCATTGATTTCAAAAGATGATTCTACCCTAAGAAAACGTCTGAGCTAAGGGTAACCATGACTGGCTATTCTACTATTCTATGGATGGTTGAGATTGTTAACTCATTAACCCACAAGTTTTTAAATTAATCACATGGAATACTACATCATTTTCATGCCTTGGTTTAAAAAAAAAATATTGTTGTGATTTGCTATTGTTCTTTTGTGTTCCCTCCTCCTTTTTGATATGTCAAAAGGGGGAGAAGTTTATGATGTTCTTACACTTGTCGATCCTGAAATTTTTTCTGCTAATTATCTTCGTAGTGTTTTGCCATCATCAAAAAGGGGGAGATTATTGCAAATCTATTTTCATGACTTATGTTTTGATTATTGACAAACACTATTGATTCTCTTGGACTTCATGTTGCTTCTAACATTTCAGGAATCGAAGATCAGACGAACAGACGAAGCTAGTTCAAGATTACGTAGGTCTAGGGTTGAGTCAGTCAGTACTTTATATTTTCTCTTCTTGAGTCTATTTGTAATGGTCAACGAGACTGATGCTAAGTAACCCTTCACACACACACTTAAGAGAATTAGAATTTCTGTTTTTACTCATATCGGCCAGGACGATATTTACATCGTCCTGGATGATCAGGCTTAAAACAGAAAGTCTAAATAAGGATTCTTAATTAAGGAAGCCGACATTAACAGATCGGCCTGGATGATACGTGTATCGGCCAGGACGATAACCTCAAAACAGAAAGAAGTTGCCGCCATAGACAATTAAGGTATACTGTATTTTTTTATTATCGGCCAGGACGATCATTGAACGGCCTAGATGATATTCTCAAATTATGCCTTAATTGATCAGGAAATCAAGGGAGTAATTAAGGATGATTAAAATGATCATATCATCCTAGACAGTCGCAGGATCGGCCAGGACGATCTACTCAAAAATCTTGGTTACTTCAGGACGATAAATATCGGCCAGCTCGAATTCAGGGCAATGCTCTGGATGATTTTCCTCTGATTTGAACTGATCGGCCGGGACGATCGTGAGATCGGCCTGGATGATCAAGCCAATTTTAAATTGTCCAGTTTGCATTCTGGGCGATGATCTGGCCGATCTTCTGAGATTTGTACTGATCGGTCAGGCCGATGTCTAGATCGGCTTGGACGATATTGTTGGCAACTTGCAATTAATGAGCTCCTTTGAATCTCTTCTATTTAAGAGCTCTTGTTCAACATTTTAAAAAACCTTTTGGCTACTGCCTTGACCTGAGAACGCCTTGAGGACAGAAAGAGAGAGAGGGAGAGAGAGAGGATCTTGTGAGCGGGAGCTTATGAGGGGATTCAGATCGCTCTGCTTCTTCTTTATCTAAAGTTTCTCGTCCGTGGAAGGGTCGGTATAGGTAAGGAGTAAGCATCTGGTTGTTGGTTCTCTGCCAGCTTCAGGAGGAAGAAAAAGGAGATAGGTTCTCTGCCTTGCCGGGGTGGCAAAAAGGATGTTCTTGTGAAGGCTTCTCCGCCTAGCCGTGGGGTCTAAAGGAGAGTCATGTTTTATAGTGCAATACTTGGAGGGTGCCTCCAAGGAGTGGACGTAGATCAAGTTGACCGAACCATTATAAATCTCTGTGTTATTATTTTCTTGCTTTCGCATTTTAATTTTCGCATTTATTTTTCTCATGGTGTGATTTTGGTTTATGTTGTTTTTGTTCTTTGTGAAAAGAAATTTTTAAAATACCAATTCACCCCCCCCCCCCCCTCTTGGTTAGCTTGGGACTAAGTTCATAGGGCTTAACATCCCTAACGAACTTTCAGAGCTTGTGAGAAAGTTCACAAGGGCTACTCCAAGCATTATTCCACTTCTTCTTCCCTAGAGTCTCTTGTCCTTGGAAGGGTTGGGAGAGGTAAGCTTCAGCTATCGATCGAGGTTCTCTACATGCTTCAAGAGGAAGCATAAGGAGTGGGGTTCTCTGCCTTATCGGGGGTGGCAAAAAGGAAGTGTTTTGTAAGGGCTTCTCCGCCTAGCTGTGGGGACTAAAGGAGAGTCACGTTGGTAGTGCAATACATGGAGGCACCTCCGGGGAGTGGATGTAGGTCAAGTTGATCGAACCACTATAAACCCTTATGTTCTTTTTTACTGCTTCCGCACTTTAATTTTCTGCACTTGTTTTTCCATGGTGACTTTGGTTTGTGATATTTGTTCTTGGTTTTAAAGAATTTTTTGAAATACCAATTCACCCCCCCCCCCCCTCTCTTGGTTAGCCTCGGGACTAGTTCATAGGGCCTAACATCCCTAACGAACTTTCAATGTTGGGTGAAAATCTGGGGATGAGTGGAGGTCTGGCGTTGAGTAAAAGTTCGACATCAGTCGACGGTCGAGGAGAACCCCGACTTTAGATGGTATTCGGGCAAAACTCCAAAGTCACTTGGAGATCAGACAGAATTCTGGCATCACTTAGAGATTTAGCAGAGTTTTGGTGCCACTTGAAAGTTTGGCGGAACTCCGGTGTCCCGTGGATGTCTGGCAGAATTTTGACGTCCCATGAAAGTCGGGTAGAATCCCGACGATGGTCAAGAAGTTTCTTCCCTCCTACTTTTCTCTTCTTTTTCTTCACTTCTTTTTCTTCTCGCTTGTGTCCCCTCTCAAGAGAAATGAGGGGCTATTAAAGTTTTTTGAGGAGGGATGACCCATAAATAGGAGGAGGATCAAGAGAAAATGTGGAGTGGTTCGGATGGACGATCGATATTAAATCCCTTGATTGTGGATTATTTGTTAGACATTTGAAGGTCTTAATGATATCAGAATTTGGCGATCTTGGTCTTGTTGAGCCGCTCGATTCGACTATAAGCATGTAATGTTTGAAAATCATGTATTAATCCAAATTGTTTTTTAAACATTCTGAATATGCTTTAGGTCTTCAATTTGGACCCATTTGGGCTTGGATCGAGTTAAATTTGGTGTCATTTGATTTGTAATTCTGAGAGCAAAAGATCGATTATAAGTTTGTTGAAATTAGAGTTCAGATTATCCCAGATTTAATTTTTGAAGTTTCAAACTTAATTTTTTCCTCGAGATTCGTGTAAGATCAAGATAATTTTTTAATGACATATCAAATCTCATATATTTCTTTTAATTAGAGATTGAGGATCACAAAGATAAATAAGCTTAATTATACATTCCTTTCCAATGATGCATCACAAGTTGCCTCATTTGAATACTAAAAATGGAAATATGCTTAGATAAATGATACACACAATAAGTTTCACAATCAACCTTGCTTAACTCTTTATAATATTTTTCAATTCTTCTTTGATGACATATTAGTTGGCCCCCTACTTTTGGATGTTGAAGCTCTAGAAGTCCAAAAAAACTTGTCTCGATCTTTTACATTGGCTAAATAGCAAAAAATTATGTTCCAAGAAACATAAACTTCCTCAAATTCAATCATAAAGGCCCCGTTGAGCTCCGAAAGTGTCAAAATTGAGTCCTAAACGTAAAAAACATGTATGGAGACCCCAAAAATGCCCTATTTCGACCGGCTGGGCCAAAATTCAGGATCGGACAAGCATAGGTGGCTGAATCGGCTAGACAGCTGGCCGGCTGCAAGCCGCTAGCTAACACCGCAGCCGGTGAGTGCTCGCGTTGATGTGAGGGCTAAATGGGGTGCATGAACCGCCCCTTGAGGGGGTGATTAATTAATTTTTTTTATAACCATTTTTTGTATTTGAATTTTTTTTGTGGGGCCCACTAATTTTTTTAATATAAAAATCCTTAAAAAATTCAAAAAATTCTAAAATAAATTCCAAAATATTCCGGAAGCCTCTTTTCCTCCAACTTGCTCCTATAAATATTCCCTTGGGCCAAAGGGGAATTTGTTCCTTTCTTTATTCTCTTCTTCTGACTTTCTTACAGATGAGGCATTCCATTGTTTTATGTAGGTAACTTTCCTACTTAAATCAACACCTCTTCTCTTGTATAGAAGTTAGAATTTCCTCTTCTTTCTCTCTTTCTTCTTAGTCTAGAGGCCTTCCATTATTTTTCATAGGTGACTTTCCCTACTTAAATTCAGTGCTCCTCTTCTGTGTAGAAGGAAATTTTTTCTACTTCCACTATCTTATCCCCTTGCGATCTTCTAACGGCCGAGGCATTCTACTATTTTATGTAGGTAACTTTTCCTACTTACATCAGCGCCCCTCTTCTTGTATAGAAGTAAGACTTTTTATAGCAATTTCTTTTCTTTCTCTGTGAATCTTCTTCTTACAGTAGAGGCATTCCACTGTCAGTGATAGGCAACATTCTCCTATCAAGCTTCAGTGCCCCTCTATTATTTAGAAGGAGATGTTTTTTCTCCTTATCTTTCACTTGTGTTCTTCTTCTTGTATTGGAGGCATTCCACTGTCCGAGATAGGCGGCATTCCCCTTTAAAGCTTCAGTGCCCCTCTATTATGTAGAAAAAGTCTCGATGAGAGGATATCTTCTTAATATATTACCCTTGAATGAAGAAGATCAATTGTTGCTTATATGCAAGGGTGATTTGAGAAGATCTGACATTAATAATATCCGGGAGGAGAACCATAAGTGATGAGTAGATAGGGAGAATTTCGACACTGTTTGAGCAAAAGTTTGTTGGCGATGGACGATCAAGCTGAATCTCATTGGCAATCGACAGCCGAGTGTAGAGATAAAAGAGAAAGTTCGATGGTGCCCTATAGGTAGCAGTCGAGCGATAATCCGATGATGGCTAAAGTAAAGGACCACCGACAAATATCAAACAAAGGGTCGATGATCGCAGAAGTCCAGTGGCATTTTTTTTAAGGCAATATGCATTCATATGGAAGTGTGTCAACATTAGATATCCCTAATTCAAGGAGCGAAAGCAGTGTACTATGTTAGTAGTCTCGTAACACATGTATAGTGTTAACTGAGTTGAAGCCTGATGAAGATCAAATTGTAATCTTTATTTGAAGAAGAAGTTGTAGGAAATGCATTGATGTGTAGTAGAGAACAAGTCACTCAAATCCACTAATGATATTTGACATTTTTGGAGTTGCTTGTTGTTTGATGATAGTAACTTATATGGTTGATACAATTGTACTTTTTAATTTCAACTTCTAGTGAAAACAAATATACACATGATTATGTATCTATATAACTCCATTAATATTGTATAAGAAGTTGAGAACTTATCTTTCGGAGCAAGCTGAATTGTTTATGCATCTTTGAGTCATGCTTTGATATATTGCATAATGTGATTTTTTGAGGATTTTTAGCCAGCTAAGAATCTTCATACGAGTGATGATTTTATCAACCAATTACTTTCATGGAATCTTTATAGAGAGAATATTGTTTACTCAGGGTACTGCTTGATAATGTTGACCTCTTTGGAAGAGGTCGAGAGAATCCATCAAGAAATATAAGAGTTATCCGAGGTAGTATGTCAGAGCACTACTTAATGAAGATAACATGTGTGGAAGAGGCCGAGAGAATCCACGAAGAATATAAGACCTATCCAAGATTGTATGTTAGAGTCTTTTCTCGATGACGTTAACTTGTGTGGAAGAGGTCGAGAGATTCCACAAACAATATAAGATCTATCCAAGATTGTATGTCAAAGCACTACTCGAATACGTTAACATGTGTTGAAGAGGCAGATATAATCTACCCATGATGTAAAATCTATCGGAGGTTATATGTTAGAGCACTGCTCGATGATGTTAACCTATACGGAAGAGGTCAAGAAAATCCATCAAGGATGTAAGACCTAACCTAGGTTGTATGTCAGAGCCTTTTGCTTGATGATATTAACTTGTGTGGAAGTGGTCAAGAGAATCCACCAAGGATATAAGTCATATATGAGATTATATGTCAGAGCCTTTGCTCGATGACGTTAACCTGTGTGGAAGAGATTAAGAGAATCCCCCAATGATGTATGACCTATCTGAGGTTATATGTTAGTGTTAGGAAAGTTGCTATTTGCATATTTTACATTATTGCAACTTGTATAGTTTTGATGATTCCAAATATTATTGTTTTATGTGTTGTTATCTCCTAACATTTTTTGGAAGATTTGT
This sequence comes from Dendrobium huoshanense, assembly GCA_016618105.1. Classification (NCBI taxonomy): domain Eukaryota; kingdom Viridiplantae; phylum Streptophyta; class Magnoliopsida; order Asparagales; family Orchidaceae; genus Dendrobium; species Dendrobium huoshanense. The sequence goes on along the minus strand of CM028347.1, from coordinate 57,245,418 downwards.
TTTTGCTCTTGTGTGTACTAATATTTCAGGAAAATCGAACCCCAGACTACGAAGACTTCAAATCAGATTCAGCATGAGATACTCTGTGAATTTGAAGCTTGTACTTTTTATTTGAATTAAATTTGAGAGAGAGTGATTGTAATTGAGTGAATAAATATACACACACTTAAAGGAGATCTTGAAAAAGTTTTTGTACTGATCGTACGGGACGAACATTGTTCGTACGGGACGATCAGATCAGTTATCTTCTTGTAAGAGCAATATAACGGACAGGAACTGAACTGGAAAATTTTTCTAAGGACTGATCGTCTAGACGAACATTTTTCGTCCCAGGACGAGTTTCTCACTATAAAAATTTCATCCAGACAAAGTCCAGTTCGTCCAGGACGATGGGAACCGACTATGGCAGTTTCTTGCAAAGTTCTGCAGTTTTCGGAACCAACTTTTGATATAAATGTTCGTACCGGACAAAATTTTTCATCCCGGGACGAACCAATTTCGTCCAGGACGAAATTGGTTCGTACAGATGAATAAATGGTTCGTACGGGACGATCCGGTGTGCAGAAAAACATGTTTTTAGCCATTTTTTGGACGGTTTTTCATGTCCTTTCTATACAAGGAGTTCTAGAAACTATTACAAATGCCTTTGGAGTTGTTTTCTCTTGAGAGGGATCATTGAGAGTGTGAGTTTGAGAGAGATTGTAAGAGTGAAGAGTGAGAGATCAAGCGAGGGGTTTGTGAGGGATTCACAAGGTTACTTGAAGAAGAAGATCTCTTTGTTTCTTCTCATCTCCTTTGAAGGCTCTCAAGTGAAGTTCAACAACATTGGTCCGGTTCTCTGCCGACACTTGGAGAGTGTAAAAGGACGACAAAATGTATCTTTGACAGTCATTGTGTCTTCGTTCTTTGGGAGAAAACTAGAAGAGAGAACTTGAAAGGGAGAGAGGAAAGGGTGGAGTTTGAGAGGGAGAAGATCCTTGGAGGGGATTTCAAGGGAGTGTGAAGGGGATATTCACACGGTTGCTCCGGCGAACTTGCACTTCAGTACCATCGAATTCAAGGGTCATCTTGAGGGAAGTTTTGGCGAGAAGAAGATCTCTTTGGTGTCAAAGAACCCGGCTACTCCGCCGCACCGGGGAAGGTGAAAGTGATTTTGTACAGGCTTCTCCGCCTTGCTGTGGGGCAAAAGGAGAGTCACTTTGTGGTATTAGTGCAATACTCGAAGGGTGCCTCCAAGGAGTGGACGTAGGTCAAGGTTTGACCGAACCACTATAAATCTGGTGTGTTCTTTCTTATTTTTCTTCCGCATTTAATTTCATTGCAAGTTGTTTACTCTGGTTGAAAAGTTTATTTTTTAAACTTTAAATTTAACTTGCATTAATAATTAAAAAGGTTTTCTAAAAATCCAAGAGTAGAAGTATAATTTTTAAATTACCAATTCACCCCCCTCTTGGTTAGCCTTGGGACATTTAGTTAGGCTTAACATCCTAATTACTAGATCCAACAGTTAGGACCTTGCTTAATGATGGTAACCTGGGTGGAAGAGGTCGAGATAATCCACCAATGATGTATGACCTATCCAAGGTTTATGTCAGAGCCTTTGCTCAATGATGTTAACATATATGGAAGATATCAAGAGAAACTAATTAGGATGCATGACCTATCTGAGGTTATACGTCAAAATAATTGCTCAATGATATTAACTTGTATAGATCAGAGGTCGAGAGAATCCACCAATAATGTAAGACCTATCCTATGTTATATTTCAGAGCATTTACTCGATGATGTTAACCTGTATGGAAGAGGTTGAGATAATCTGCCAAGGATGTAAGACTTATCCGAGGTTGTAAGTCCGAGTTTTTGCTTATGACGTTAACCTGTATAAACGAGGTCAAATCGAATCCCCCTAGGATCAATTTTGTCTTGATTGGGAGAGGGCGAATGCCACGTGTATCTGGAATCAAAGGCGACGATTGGTTTATCTTTATACCATTACTACCTTTTTGAGGTCTAGATTAAAACCTTGCCCAAGGAGTTAAAGTCTATATATGGACTATATAAATCATATAATTAATTGAAAGTATCCTTATTATTTCTAGGATTTTCTTGAAATATCATCTTGATATTGAAAGTATTGGAGGATCTTTCTAACCGCGGTTGGAGTCAAAGTTGTCCCCTCCAGCTCGCATCTAATTATGATGAAATTGATACAGCAATGACTGATGTCAGGAAGTGACATGAATGACCTTCTGAGATTGGAGTAAAATTTGCCCCCCAGTTGGGAACCACGTTCCCACAAACGACACCAAATTATTCCGACTTGGAGTATTCGCGGCGGTAGAGTTAAAAAAATTTCATCTCAACATTGTACGAATATCCAGCACACAAATAGAAGATGAAACATAACCAAAATTTTATGTGAAAAACCCCTAAAAAAGGAGGAAAACTACGGGGCCTAATCCAATTTGAATGAACTCACTAGTACTGCAGTTGATTACAAATAAGGCCCTTCCTTGGGGGGAAGCCTTAGCTTGATGTATATCTTAAATAGTACAATACATAATGAGAATACAAAAATTCATTGTTAACATGCTCTTTTGGTCGAAAGGATCGTAGTTGATGGGAGATGTAAGTCAGATGGACCATAGTTGGCGGGCGACAAAGGTCGGAAGGACCGTTGTCTAACGACGGAGGTCAGAAAGACGGCGTCAGGTAGAAGCCCAGCAATGGACAGAAATCCAACATCAAATAGATGTCCAGCGAAAATACGACAATTAGTAAAAGTTTGGAGTTTGGTGGAAATCTAGGGACGAGCGGAGGTCCAGCATCGAGTAGAAGTCCGACGTTAGTCAACGGCTTGGGAGAACTCCGACGTTAGATGGTATTCGGATAAAACTCCAGAGTCACATAGAGATCGGGCGGAATTTTGGCGCCAGTTGAAAGTTGGGTGGAACTCCGGCGTCCCGTGGAAGTCGGGCAGAATTTCGACATCCCGTGGAAGTCGGGCAAAATTCCAGCATCCCGTGGAAGTCGGGCAGAATCCCGACGGTGGTCGATGAGAAGTTTCTTCCCTCATACTCTACTCTTATTCTTCTTCTCTTGTTCTTTTTCTTGCTTGGGTCCCCTCTCAAGAGAAATGAGGGGCTATTTATAGTTTTTTGAGGAGGGCATGACCCGTAAATAGGAGGATCAAGGACAAATGTGGAGTAGTTCGGATGGACGGCCGATATTGAATCCCTTGATCATGGATCATTTGTCAGACATTTGAAGGTCTTAATGATATCGGAATTTGGTGATCTTGGACTCGATGGATTTGTCTCGTCGAGCCTCTCGATTCGATTATAAGCATGTCGTGTTTGAAAACCGTTTGGTAATCCAAATTGTGGTTTGAATATTCCGAATGTGCTTCGAGTCTTCTATTTGGACCCATTTGGGCTCATATCGAGTTGAATTTGGTGTCGTTGGATTCGTATTTCCGAGAGGATTAGTTTGACAATAAGTTTGCTGAAATTAGAGTTCAAATGATCCCAGGTTTAATTTTTGAAGTTTCCAACTTGATTTTTGCCTCGAGATTTGTGTTCCGATCAACATAATTTTTTGATGACATATCAGATCTCATATATTTGTTTTAATTAGAGCTTGTGGATCACAAAAATAAATAAGCCTTTTTTTTAACAAAAATAAATAAGCTTAATTATACATTCCTTTCCAACGATGCATCGCCAGTTGCCTCACGTGACTACTGAAAACGCAAATATGCTTAGATAAATGATACACCAATAAGTTTCGCAATCAACCTTTCGTAACCCTTTGCAATATTTTCAGTTCTTCTTTATGATATATATATATAAATCGAAGGGCAGAAAAATTTTCCCTCTAACGTGCAAAATAATACACGTCGATGGCGACTGCCAGAGACTTGGAAGCCTGAATTTAATGGAAACTTCTATGAATTATTTTGAGTAAAAAATGGTTTAAGTGATCATCGTTGCGTCATTTTAGCTAAATCTTTGATTTGACCTTAAACTAACTCGGCTTTCATGACTAATAACAAGGGCTTATAATGCGCCTCCCTCACTTATTAACGCTCCCAGTTGATACATTTTTTTTCTGGAAATAATTGAATAGATATTTGCAATTTCAACGCCACTAAGAGTTGTCTGAAAAGTTGAAGCTTGTATTCCACTTTTTTGGGGGTTTATTTCGCAAAATTGCAGTTCCATGTCAGATATAAAATGTAAGAGTAATACATAATTATATTAGGACGCTAAATAGTAATCTGTAATAAAAATAGAAAAGGAAAAAATAGACATAATTTAAATATATATTATAAAAGATGAAAATGCAAGAATAAAATAAAAAAAGTTAATATTAGATAAATAGATCAAAAATAATAAATAACATAACTAAAAATTATATAACATATATTTAACATTGATATGTTACAAAAAATTCATTTTGATCGGCCATGAATCTTGATGCAATAACTTTTTTATGCAATAATAAAGTTGAAGCTTCAAAAATTAAAATCGGAATCATCTAATGTCCAATTTTAGCAAACTTACAGTCAAATTGAATCTCTCAAATAGACGAACCTAATGATATCAAATTTAATCCAATACGATCCCAAATGAGTCCAAATAAAAGACTAAAGTATATTTTGAAGCATTAGAGTAGGGCTGCAAGTGAATCAAACGTTCGACGTGCTACTTGTTGCTCAGTTTGATTAAATCTCGTTTGTGATCGTTTAACTAATTAAACAAACAAACTTGAATAACATTTTTAATACTCGATCCTTAAATAAATAATCTTGAACGTTAATGTGTTTAGTTCATTTATGTTCATGAACAATATTATTTGAAGCTTATCGAGCTCGATTCGTGTTCGATTTAGAACTCGTGAGTAAGCTCGATAAATATGTTCATATAGATTAATAATATTTTCATTTTAAATAGACAACTACTTTTATTATAAATTTAATTTCATTTTATTTTATACCTTCAAATAAAATGATTTTGTTCAAAAACAAAAGATATTTTAATTTGTCAATGCTTGCTAGATTATTTATTTAAGATATTCATGAACAAATTTAAGATGAATCATAGATCTTTTGTTC
>CM028347.1:55988979-55991415 GCA_016618105.1 Dendrobium huoshanense | reverse complement strand
CTCCTTGTCCACCAGCTTTTGACGGACACATCTCCCTCCGATGCCCCACTATACCACAGCCAAAGCACATAGTCCCATTTCCCTCATACTCTACTTTCTGGTAAAATTTCCCACTCAAACCATTAGCCCAAATCCCTGCCTGGAGCTTGTTAGCCAAGTTCATCCTCACACACACCCGGGCATACTCTCTTCTCCCCAAATTCCCTGTCTGCGCATCAATCCAAGGGGGAACTCCAATCTTCGAAGCAATCCTGGATATGTTACATTCATCCCAATATTTTAGAGGGAGATTAGGTAACCTTATCCAAACCGGAGAGGAAAGACCTTCCATCGATGTCGGGGAGAAATTCGGCGTCCATCTATCCAATCCTACAATATTACCTCCAATAAACCAGGGACCTCCACAAAGAACAGCATCCCTTGCTTCAACAGAAGTAAATACACAAACAAAAAAATCATATCCCAGCGTCGTAAGCTGGAATTCTCCGAACCTTCCCCACTGCCTTTGAATTTCAGACTTCAGTAAGAAAAAGGAGGGGCTTCTACCTAATATTCTCCCCACCACTGCACGTTCCAGCATCGCCACATTCGCCTTAGCAGCCTCCAGATTCAGATCAATGACAATCCCATCCGCCGAAATCGTATTGAGTTCCTCTGGATGATGAATCGGAATATGCTCCGGTCTCCTCCAGGCATTACTCCCGCCATTAGGGAACAACGGGCCTCTAGTACCTGTAAACACCTTGTCTTTCCCCTGGACATACCCCAAGCTTCCACCAATGCTACTAGAAGCAGCATTTCCACAATCACCATTAATGTCATTCCGCAGGATATCATTATCACAAAAACCAGTATCAAGACCCTTGCCGCCAATTTTCACATCAGGTAAACCCACATCCATAACCACATTCCTTCCATCTCCATCAGCATTTTTCGTCTCAATTAAGGTAGAGCTTACCTCCATCAAACATTCCGGTCCGCTCATAAGATCCTGACCGAAATCAGGACGATCTGGAACTTCCATCATCGGATCCTCCGCACCGATCATCAGAACTTGTTCAACACCCATACGATCTGGAATATTAAACTTCGATCTAGTCTGACCAGGCATTGCAGCGTCTACATCAAACGTTTCCTCCATCTCATCATTCATAGCAGCTTGGATTTCTTCAACCTCCATCCCAGCCTCTGTACCAACAAAGGTTGGATTGATCACCATATCCACCTCCGAGGCCAGCATTAGCTCCATTTTCAAATCAACAGTAGAGATCTCCTTCTTCCTTGCAGTCACATTCTTCTGACCACCGCCTTTGATGATCGGCATTGCCACTTTAGGATCCACTCCTCGCGGCTTCACCTCCCAACGACCTTCCGTCGATCCATCCGATCCTAACTTACCTACATCCCGAGCATTACTCTTCGATCTAGTCATCGTAGATTTACTCGGAGATCCTCCCGATCCAGCTCTCGATCGCTCCTCGCTCTTCTTCGAACCTCCCGAACCAACTCCAGAATGCCTTCTCTCTTTGCCGCCAATTGATCCGTCTCCACCACCCCCGCTTGAGCGGGGGGGAGACCTTCGGTCACCCCCCGCCATTCCCAGAGTTTCTCTCACAACAAATCACCTAGAGAGAGAAATAAACGGGCAGAAATGCGCATAGCGAGGAGAGAAAGAAAGAGAGAGAGAGAGAGAGAGAGAGAGAGAGAGAGAGAGAGTAAGAGTTAACAAGCGAGAGCAAGGGGGAGAGCAAGAGAGAGAGAGAGAGAGAGAGTTAGAAAGAGAGAGAGAGGGAGGCAGAGAAAGAGAGAGAGAGAGTGAGAGAGGGAGAGAGAGAGAGAGAGAGAGAGAGAGAGAGAGAGAGTAAGAGTTAACAAGAGAGAGCAAGGGGGAGAGCAAGAGAGAGAGTGAGAGTTAGAAAGAGAGAGAGTGAGGGAGGAAGAGAAAGAGAGAGAGCAAGAGACGGAGCAAGAGAGAGAGAGAGAGAGAGAGAGCGAGAGAGAGTGAGAGTGAACATGAGAGAGAAAGAGAGAGAGAGAGATAGAGAGCAAGAGAAATAGATAGAGAGAGACATTAAGAGTGAATTATAGAAAGAAATGTAGAGAGCAAGAGAGAGAGAGAGAGAGAGAGAGAGAGAGAGAGAGAGAGAGAGAGAGAGAGAGAGAGAGAGAGAGAGTAAGAGTGAACAAGAGAGAGCAAGGGGGAGAGCAAGTGAGAGAGAGAGAGAGAGTTAGAAAGAGAGAGCTGAAGATTGCATTTGCATTAATAAAAGTAAAAGGAGTACATTGCAAGTATGGAAAAGTTAGCTGCCTTCCCTAGGCAAAAAACAAAAGTGGGAAGGTCCAAGACTGTAAAGACAACCATACAAGTTTGACACAACAAAAGGAAAACAACAAAAGTAAAGAGAAGAAGCCCCTTTGATTCACAAGGAGGCCCAT
>CM028347.1:55943979-55983979 GCA_016618105.1 Dendrobium huoshanense | reverse complement strand
AGAGAGAGAGAGAGCAAAAGAGAGAGCAAGAGATATAGAGAGAGAGAGTAAGAGTGAACATGAGAGAGAAATGGAGAAGCAAGAGAGAGAGAGAGAGAGAGAGAGAGAGAGAGAGAGAGAGAGAGAGAGAGAGGAGAGAGAGAGAGAGAGAGAGAGAGCAAGAGAGTGTTGGTGGAATTTTGAAAACTAGTTTTGAAAATATTGATTTTCTTTGGGAGTTAAAGTTAAATTCTAATTCTAAAGTCAAATCATCCAGTTAGAAATAATATATCACCTCAAAAGATGAAAATAAAATTTCATAACGGCGTTCAGATTTAGAATTATAAAATTCATCTTGAATATCATGACCGGATGCTAAAGAGAACTTCGTATGGCCCCGAAGGGTCAAAATGAGGTTCAACTGAATATCCAGCTACAATATTAAAGAAGTGTGATCGTTAGGTTCACTTCCAAAGCCTTGTCAAAGAAAGATATATCTCCCCGAAAGGAGAAAATATCTTTTGATGATAATTCTTTGAATATGATAATAATGATCACTAATATTTTAAGTTTTCCCAAAGAAATCCAATTGAGTTTGTTGGTGGAATTTTAAAAATATGTTTTGAAAATATTGGTTTTCTTTGGGAGTTAAAGTTAAATTCTAATTCTAAAATTGAATCATCCTGTTAGAAAGAATATATCACCTCGAAAGATGAAAATAAAATTTCAGAACGGCGTTCAGATTTAGAATTATGAAATTCATCTTGAATATTGTGAGCGGATGCTAAAGAGAAATTCATATGACCCCGAAGGGTCAAAATGAGGTTCAATTGAATATCCATCTACAATATTCAAGAAGTGTGATCGTTAGGTTCACATCCAAAGCCTTATCAAAGAAAGATATATCTATCCGAAGGGAGTAAATATCGTTCGATGATAATTCTTTAAATATGATAATAATGATCACTAGTATTTTAAGTTCTCCCAAAGAAATCCAATTGAGTTTTAAAAAATCAATTTTTAAAATCAGTTGTGTGTGGTTCTAAATCTCTTACGAGCGCAAGCCCTCGTAGTTAATTACATTGTAGGGAGATAAAATCCCCTACGAAAACTCTCGATTAAAATAGTGGCAAAATTTTATTAGAATTTCTAGGAGTGATATCAAAAAGAGATGAATTTTGGAAACTCAAAAGGGAATGGATCAAAATTGAGCAGTTATTAACGGAATTAAAGGGGAAGAGGTAGGGGACACTTAGAGATTCCAGAACCATCCGGAAGTATCCCAACTTAATCTAAGTGTTGGGCTTTATGTTTTAGTATTGAAATGAAGCTTTAATTAGAGTTAAGTATTTTATTAGAAATTTGGGACTATATTCCCCAAGTTTGGGGTCTTATAATCAAAGATCTGCCCCAGATCCTAAATCTATTTTGGACACTGGACCACAGTCGTCCGATCCTAACTAATGCAGTGCAAGATCTGGACTTACCCCGGCCTGGATTGGGGAGCCAGCTAACCACCTAACCGGTTTAAAAGAGATGAGTCCGGTCTTTCATGAAAGAGTGATAGGGACGTTGTAATTAAAGTTTTGAAGAGTTGGGGCCGACGTCTAGAGATTCTCCTATTTGGCCCCTTTGACTTATGTTGGGTGCTAAAATGCTAAGACTGATGAAATTAAAATTTTGACTCTTTTGATTCATTTCTAATGCAATGCATGCTAGTTAACAATTCCCAAATCAAGTATGCTTGAAACTTTAAAAACAGGCTTAGAAAATAATTTTTTAGAAGACTGGACTTCCCCAGGTCCGGCACCTCGTCCTCATAGGTCAGACTATCCGGACTCTACCCGCAGGCGGGGAAGGGTCTAAAATAAGGAAAGAAGAATGCAAAGATATGCATGCGACCCCGGGGGCGATCCCCGGCTAATTCCCTAGATTCGTTATCTTTCTATGTTATTTAGACTCACTAAAATTTTAGACTTTTAAAATTATGAGTAGTAAACTTTCACACCCTCACGAGTCTCGCGTATCCAGGCGAAAACAAAGAGCGGCTTGCAGTCGCCAAAAAACTAGTAAAAGCAAGTAATCCTAAAGGCAATCAAATCATCACATCAAATATAAATTAATTAATAAATATCCATAAGCAGAATTGCCTTGCTTATTACAAACCAGAGTTTTGCAGAAAGTAAAGTGGCCGGGCACCACTGACAATAACCCGAATTCTAAACCTAGTAATGATGCAAGTTATTTTGAGTGGGATACTCTCAATCTTAAAATCTTCAGATCTTCAATCTCATTCTTCTTTGGACTCCTTTTCTTCAATCTTCTTGGAATCTTCGTAGTGGATTACCCAAATGGACAAGAGGGCACTTCCCTCAAAGGGGGAAGACCACTCTTTCCTCTTTGGGTAAGGAAAAGGTATGATCCAAATTTGGATTTCTAAATGGAAAAGGAGTATTGCCTGAAGGGGTATCCTTTCCTCTTTGGAATCCAAGCTTTGGATCTATGTATCCCAACTCAAAATCAACTTTCACAACACTTGACACTTACACGAATTACATTAATAACAAAATAAAAATCTAGACTCACCTGCAGGGTTATCCTAAGCAATTAATATATAAAAAGCAGTTATTCTCAAGCAGTTGTATATGAGCAGAAAAAAAAGTAAACACACTGGCCACGCTTTTTTTATGATTTGGGGGCTTTAGCAGCTGAAGCACCTGTGCAAAGAGTTTATAATATTTATGCATTTTTTATTTGCCCCCTTTTTATATTGCCCTGCATGAGCGTGGCCACATGCAGAAAACTGTGTCAACATCCAGATCGTACTTAACCTAAGGGTAATCTAGTCGCCAAACACATCAATCCATCCACAGAGTACAGAAAAGTAAGCAGACACAGCAAAGCAATTTTATCCACAACATGTAGTAAAAACTACGAAAAAACCGGCACACAGCAGTAAAGTAAACACCGGCCTAACCTAGATCTAGAGTTGGTTGTCCTAGCACATCATCTAAAGTGTGTGAGAAAAGTCGTGTGGCTGGGATAGATCCTAAAGTAGGTTATTAATTGAAATTGTCTAAAAGTTTGGATTTGTTAAAGCTTAGAAGGGAATTTAAATTAAATTTTAAGTATTAATGAATTAAGAATTTTAATTAAATATATTTTAGAAGTTAATTGATTGCTACCTTTGTTTCACACCGAGGCCGTGAAGTTTATTTCACCTTCCTTGGGGCTAAGCTAATAGCCTCGTAGGCCTGGGTTACCCAGTAGCAATCGGGGTTAATTAAGTTATTTAAATTGGTTGGAATTAAAAAAATGGATTAATATAAAAATGAGTTAGTTACTGATTTTAAAAGTTTGATTAATTTAAGTTTGCCATTAATTGATTCGTGGCTTTGTGCCACCAGGCTCGAGGAACCAGCCTCCTTAGGACACTTAGCCCCGCAGCCCGGAGTAGTCCAGCCGATAAACCAAATTAATGTAATTGAATTAGAGATTTTTAAAATGTAAATAATTAAAAATTAATCCATTTTAAGGTTTGACACCCCTTAGAATTCATTCGTGGCGTTGTGCCACCAGGCTCGAGGAACCAGCCTCCTTATGACACTTAGCCCCGCAACCCGGAGTAGTCCAGCCAATAAACTTCAACTTTAGGGTAGTTGTTGTGTTTTAAAGGATTTGTTAAGTGTTTTAAGCATTAAACCATTATTTTCTGAGTTTTAGAATGATTTGAGCTTTATGAATGTTTTTGAATATTTTAATCATTTAATTAAAGGGTCAAAAGTTGAATTTTTTATTAAGCTCAAATTCTAGAATGTTTGTATTTTATTAAAATACTAGACCTCACTACGATCAGTTAGATAGTAAGTACGTTGAAATCGGATTTTTCTACATTTTATTACAAAGGTTTGAAGTTTTGAACTAGTTTTAACTACGGTTTGACCAATTTGTTGACTTTTTGAAATATTACAGATTTCTGAAATCTAATATTTTTAATAAATATTAGACCTTATTAGGAGTTGAATGCAAGTGAGTTTGGGTGGTTTGGATTTTTCTGGAATTAGTTATGTATATTTGAAGATTTTACTATTTAATGAATTTTTTGAATTTCTTAATTAGAGGGCCTTTTTGTGATTTGATCCCAAATGAGTCCCAAACTCCTTGAAATCAACTCCAAAGATCAGAAATGATCTAAGGAGAGATCAGTAAGTGTTTAAAGATTTTTTTGGGGTTTTTAATAATTTTTAATTAATTAAAATTGATTAAACATTGATTTTGATTAAAATTAAATTAAAGTGGATTTTACTGTCAAATTAAAGGAATTTCAATTTTCAGTGATTAAGAGTTGAAATATGGTTCATTAGAGGTATTATGGTTATTTTTTGGAATTAATATAAATTTATGATGATTTATTGAATTTTTTAAGTCCTTAAAGGGGCTGAAATTTGACATGCTCAATTTTCTAACCTAATGACCTTCAAATTGAGTAAAATTTAAACCTAAGGTATCTGATGTCATTAAGTTTACTATGTTCAAGTTTCACCCCTATTGGGTGTGTGTACAATCCTCTATAAATTTTCTAAGTTTTCTAGACATTTCCTTAATTATTTTTCCTAGGTGTCTCTAATATTTATATAGGCATGAAACTTGGTGTGTCTAACCCTGACATACATTTAAGCATACCAAAGAAATATCACAGCAAAATACTAAAACCCTAAGGAGTTATGAATTTTAAAAGTTTAGAGTCCAAAATAGACCATTTACCTTAAAAATTCATATCACAGAAATCTATTGAGCATATAAATCTAGAAAAATTATTAAACATGCCTAAGATACTCAATAATCATCCACCAAAATTTGGGCTTCATTTGATCACTGGATTGTGAGAAAATAACAATAAATGAAATTAACATAAACTCAGATATCTCACAATACGGACATCAAATAAATATAATTTTAATTTTAATAAATACTATATTAGATTATCTTTCCAACGAGCCCAAGAACGCCCCATTTGGTGGAGAACTCGATTTTTTGTGAATTTTTCAAGATTTGGAACATTTAAAGCATTTTATAGTCAAATCAGCTGACGGTGATGTGGCGGCGTGGCGTGACGCCACGTCACCCTCCCATACCGTGGGATGACCCACGTTCAAACCTGGAGGAAGCCGCACGGTATACCCAGATCTGAGCCGTCTGATTGTCGATCGGACGGTCCAGATCTGTTCTAGTTCATTTTGAATAGAAATCTTTAAACGCTCATATCTTTCAAAATACTCAACGAAATTGCACGAAATTTGAACCGTTGCTAGATGGAAATATGATCTTACAATGCCTGGAGCTTGGAGGCTCCATTCATTGTAAAATTGCTATAATTTTAAATTGAAATTTAAACTTAAAATGAGCATAACTTACGATCCAACCGTCAGATTTTTGAGATTTTTAGCTTGTTGGAAAGCTGCAGCAATCCTCTACAATTTTGCTGAAGACTTCAAAAGCCGGATCTAGCTGAATCAAAAGTTATATTGGAAAGTCCTCTTTCTCTCTCTAGAATGCTCTCTCCTCACTAAAATAGTGATTTGAGGCTTGAAAATGGTTGGGAAAAGCTTGGGAAGGGCTTGGAATGTGTTGGAGTGTGTAGGAGGAGCTCTTAGAAGGTTGGGGGCTGCTGGAGTTTTGGAGATTTTGATCATATCAAAGGGAATGATGAAGAAGCTACCTTTAGGTCAAGTTTTCCCTCACTTTACCTTTGGCTTTTGGATTGGATGGTTGAGATTTGATTTGGAGTGGTTTTGGATGAGTGCCAAGTGTCCCCTATGCTGCCCAAAGCTATGGAATAGGGTTGGTGGTTGAGAGTGACATCTCTTGGTCCATGTGAAGAGAGACCACACCTTTTTCCCCATTTGGATGAACCAATGCCAAGCCTTATTAAAGGAGGTTGGTTTAAGCTCTATTAGGGGAGGAAATGTGTCACATCACATCATGTTTGAGCAGGTTCTAGACTAAGCCATGGATTGCCAAGGTGGCTTGATGATGTGGCCAAGAGTTTGAGATTAAGGATTTGAATTTTTAAGTAAATACATGAAGTTAAAGAGGGTTTTGACCTCTCCAAATGAGTTGACCAAGTCAACCAAAGAGGATGATTGACTTGAAAGTCTTTGGACATATCATGGTGTCCAATTGAATTATTTTGAAGGATTGATTTGATTCAAATGGGTTGAATGATTGAATTTGACAAGTTTGTAGGTTAAGGGTTGATTTGGTCAACCATAGTTGACTTGGTCAACTTGGTCAAACTAAAGAGTAAGTTTGGGTTCAATGTATTCCCAAAGTCATTTAGGATCCATTGAAATGACATTTAGAGAATATTTCAAAGGTTGATAAGTCAAATCAAATTGAGTTTAGGCCAAAAGTCCAAAAATCCTCCTTTAAGGGCATTTTGGTCATTTTGGTCTCAAGTCAATTATGGGTCAAATTGAATCTAAAAAGATATGGATTATTTCTTAACAAGTCAATATCAAGGTATTAGGAGGGATCAAAAGATTTGGAGGGGGATCCAAAGTCAAATTCCACTAGGTGAAAGGCCTAGTGGCATGGATTGTAAATATTCAAAGGTTTTGAAACATTTGGAGTTGGATTAAGTTTAAAGGGTTAGAATCCTCCAAATGAGCTCAAATTTGGAGGTTACCTCTAGAGACATGTCTTATCACTTTGCAAGTGATAGACCCTGAATCAGAGATCATTTGACTGGGTTTTGAAATGTTTGAAAAATTCTTTGAAAAGGGTCTTTAGGACAAGACCTTAAGACTTTGAATTTGAGTTTAGACTTCTGGATTTGGAATGGATTTTAAGTTTGAATGATTAGTATTGAAGTATCCAAATCATTTACAATCATGTGATGTTTGTTAATGAATGGATGAGGTCAAAGCTAGATTGAAGCTTGGATCAAAGTCTAAGTTGAAAGTTGGATTGTCAAATTGATTGGATCAAGGTTTGGATATGTTTGAAACTTGAATTAATTTGAATTTGAGTTGAATGAAGTTTGAGATTTAAATTGATCAAAGGTAGGAATCAAATTGAAGTTGGAGTTGATCAAGTGTAGGAATTGATTTGAGGTTGAGGTTGATCAAGGGTGGGGATTGATTTGAAGTTGGAGTGGTCATAAGATCTAGAGGAGTTCTAATATCTAGGATTTAAGAGAATCCTAGGCTCTAGAGTAGGCTCTAAGGTCTGGCTCTAGGAAAGAATCCTAAGGTCTAGAGTGGATCCTAGGATCTAAAATTAATCTGGAGTTTGGAAGGGCTTTAGTGACCTCATACAAAAATGAGGTCAACAAATGGACCCCAAATGTGTGTGGTAGAAGGAACTTCTGCTGCACACATTGGCGTTGACCGAATAGGAGTAGGATCTTAAAGAGTTGAAGGAAGGGCATCACCCAACCTTAAGTCCATTGGAAACTAGTAAAAAGCTTACACCTATTCTGAAGAGAGGACTGCAGAAACCAAGGTAGGGAATACCTAACCTCGGGTCTAAGGAAGGGCATCACCCAAACTTAGGCCTATAGGATGCTGATAGAAGACTTACTCCAAATAGGCAGATTAACTGGAAACCAAAGTAGGGAATACCTAACTTTGGGTCTAAGGAAGGGCATCACCCAACCTTAGGTCTATAGGATGCTGATAGAAGACTTACTCCTAGTAGACAGATCAACTGGAAACCAAGGTAGGGAATACCTAAACTTGGGTCTAAGGAAGGGCATCACCCAACCTTAGGCCTATAGGATGCTGATAGAAGACTTACTCCAAATAGGCAGATTAACTGGAAACCAAAGTAGGGAATACCTAACTTTGGGTCTAAGGAAGGGCATCACCCAACCTTAGGTCTACAAGATGCTGATAGAAGACTTACTCCTAGTAGACAGATCAACTGGAAACCAAGGTAGGGAATACCTAACCTTGGGTCTAAGGAGGGGCATCACCAAACCTTAGGCCTATAGGATGCTGATAGAAGACTTACTCCAAATAGGCAGATTAACTGGAAACCAAAGTAGGGAATACCTAACTTTGGGTCTAAGGAAGGGCATCACCCAACCTTAGGTCTACAGGATGCTGATAGAAGACTTACTCCTAGTAGACAGATCAACTGGAAACCAAGGTAGGGAATACCTAACCTTGGGTCTAAGGAAGGGCATCACCCAACCTTAGGCCTATAGGATGCTGATAGAAGACTTACTCCAAATAGGAAGATTAACTGAAAACCAAAGTAGGGAATACCTAACTTTGGGTCTAAGGAAGGGCATCACCCAACCTTAGGTCTACAGGATGCTGATAGAAGACTTACTCTTAGTAGACAGATCAACTGGAAACCAAGGTAGGGAATACCTAACCTTGGGTCTAAGGAAGGGCATCACCCAACCTTAGGCCTATAGGATGCTGATAGAAGACATACTCCAAATAGGCAGATTAACTGGAAACCAAAGTAGGGAATACCTAACTTTGGGTCTAAGGAAGGGCATCACCCAACCTTAGGTCTACAGGATGTTGATAGAAGACTTACTCCTAGTAGACAGATCAACTGGAAACCAAGGTAGGGAATACCTAACCTTGGGTCTAAGGAAGGGCATCACCCAACCTTAGGCCTATAGGATGCTGATAGAAGACTTACTCCAAATAAGCAGATCAACTGGAAAACTAGGATGGTGCCACGAAGGGCGTACTCTACCACTAGCGAATGGTCATGTGGGGAGGAAACTTGCTCCACACAGAGGACCTCAACTGGCAAACTAGGATGGTGCCACGAAAGGCGTACTCCATCACTAGCGAATGGGAATCAGAATGGTGCCACGAAGGGCGTACTCCACCACTAATCCCCGAGTCAAATGCTAGGGTGGTGCCACGGAGGGCGTACTCCACCACTAGCGGGCCTAATCCTAAGGGAAGGAAGGACCTAACCTTGAGGAAAAGAGAATTGAAAATAATTGATTGATGATTTTGAATTTGATTTAATTTCTATGAATTTTAAGGGGTGAATTTGATGTTTAATTTGATCCTCATCATGCATGATACTTCTTAAAGAACCACCCAAATGAAATGAATCATCTGGTGGCATCTTTAAAATTAATCAATTGTCATGAACCTCCCTTATAGATCATCTCTGGTGGACGATCCAGTCAACATTGATTCAAAACTTCCATTAATCTTATGGTGGACTAAAATTAGTCTCGAAAGGACTATTTCCAAGTCTCATACTTGGAAAGTCCTGATGTGACACAATTTATAATGAGCTTGATCATACGTGACTTATGTAATTTCAAATTTTATTGAGTTCAAAACAACTTTCTTCAAGGCCTTTAAGATCCTCCAATTGGAGTCAGGCACTCTACTTAGTTGTGACTCAATTTTGAAAGTCAATTTTGTGCGATGTAAAACACACCTCTATTTGAGAACAACCTTGGACCCAGCATAGAGTGTTATTTTACATAGTGGATCTTAAAAGAAACGATGCCTATGTTCAAAGATTCACATATATCTCTTGAGAATGGGATTTGAATTCTTATCGAGAATAGAAGATTCATTCTTTTTATTGAAAATTTCCTCTTAATCATTTGGACCCTGTCAAAATGACAAGTGGGAATAAATTCAAAAGTATAATAAGAAGTAGAGTGACCCCAATTGACCCGAAAAGAGCCAAGGGTTTTGGATTTTGTTGACCCGGATCAAATTTCATAGAAACTGAACTAAGTTCTCCCTTGTAGAAAGTTTGAATTAAAATTAATTTCAAAAGGATTTAAGTTGGATCGAGAACTTTAATCGTTTCAATTCTCTTGCATAGAATTTTCTATCTAATAAACTGTTCATGCATGACAATAAATCTAGATTCAAGACTTTTTCAAAGTCAAGCTATTAAATATGATCGGTCTCTTTGAGATTTAAAGATTTAAAAAGAAGGAAGCCTCTTTCACTTTTTTTTTGTGACGTGCTTTGCATATCTTTTTATTTCTTTGACGCACTTTGCGCCCTTTTTTTAATGCACTTTGTGCATCCTTTGAATTTTTTTATCTTTTTTTTTTTAAATAAGAGGCTTCACTTTCTTTAATACCTTAACATGATAGTTCCTTTTTTATTTTAATCCAGGATTATATCGCAAGTATAAGAGAAGGAAATTCATTCTCTTATCCAAGGAAGAATAATCCCCAAATTGGACCCAATCTTTTGATAAGAAAATATCAGCTTGACTTGGAAAATCGTTGAATATATTTAGAACATGCAAGAGAAGCCTATAAGATAGAAAACCGCGAGAAGACTGAAAAGATTTTCATTTCAAAAACCAACTTAAGTTTGATACAAATTAACCCGCAGAAGCGGTGGGAGGGAGGGGCCTTTAAAGATCCAGTGGGGTCAACCATAACTCTCTCCTATTTTTGACTTAAAGTAGAGGTCAATTTTCATTAAAAAGATGGATCAACCATCTTAAAAATTTGGACCCATTACACTTGAGAAATAATGTGATTTCCTTCAAAATAGTAAGTCCAGGTGGCAAGGCCCAATCAATGTAAATTATATTTCCACAATCTCTTAAGAGGAAGAGATTGTTGTGGGGTCTGCACTATCCCTAACTAATGATGCATCATCTCAATTTAAGGATCTATCACGATAGGACCCATCTAGAAGCTAAATTCAAATGGTGTCACTATCTGATAAGATCTCCTATCCATTATTATTTCCCTCCCTAATTACTAGTAACCTAGCAATTATGAGAGTGGCACCCCGGGTGGTTTCTGCATATCCTCCTCTATAAAAGATGCAGTGGGGCACGTGTAGTAATGTGACCAAACTTCATCTAGTAGAGTGGATGGGTCATAACCTTCAACTAGGGGCCGATGGTCTATTGCAGGTGATTGCTTAGCTCTTTCTTGATTGATTCTCTCTGTATAGTAGTCAAGAAGGTGTATCGAAGATCGTGCTCTCATTTTCACAACCTCTCTCCTTTGAGTAACAGGAGTAGGGTGGAAAACATTTCCACCATGGAGGGGGTAGGTGTAAGGAGCAACGAATTCTCGATTGGCCTCAAATTTAACTTGTTTCAAGGCTTCTACCTTAGCAGTCTTTTTGGCCTTAGCAACCTTCTTCTTAACCCTTTTAAGGTATTTCTTCCGCTTAGTTTTACTGGCAATAGGGGTGTTAGAACTTGACCCAATATCAAGTTGAGATGGTAATTCTTCCATTTTTAATGGTTCTCGATTCTTATCCTCCTGAGTAGAGGGCACAGTGGTCGAAGGGGCGACAACGACCTCCATCATAGAGATGGGGGAGTCAACTCCTGACCCTAAAGTAATCTCGACTAGGGGGACATCCCTTTTCTTCTCCGTTGACTGATAACTTGAAGTTTTGAAATTCTATCCCAAACTGGATCAAGTTGCCAGAGGTAATTCCTTCTATTGTCAAGTTTCTATCCAGGGAGAAGATAAGTTTCCCAGCCATTTGAGTATTTAAGTATCCTGGAATTAAGGAAAAGTGGTTTGAGTTAGTCAATTTTGAATTAAAATTTGAATTTTAAGCATGATTAATTTTCTCTAAATCTTGAACCTCAATATGTTGAGTTTTCACCAAATAAGAGAGTTTACAAAATTGATTGAGAATATTCAAGGAACTTGGCTTAACTCCTTTGCTCTACCAATTAACTTGGAGGCAAAATGTCAAAGCCCGGCTTAGACAAAGATTTCATCACTCGCCTCTCTATTTGAAAGGTATTTTCTTTTAGATGTTGGCCACACTCACCCAAGAAAGAAATGGGTAGAGGGACCAACGGAAGAAAGGTAGTTAAGACTACCGATGAAACAAAATGTTGCCATTATTAAAGATGGAGAGAGAGATTTGTCCCACCGGGCGTGCCATTTTTTTGTTGGTGGAATTTTGAAAATATGTTTTGAAAATATTGGTTTTCTTTGGGAGTTAAAGTTAAATTCTAATTCTAAAATTGAATCATCCTGTTAGAAAGAATATATCATCTCGAAAGATGAAAATAAAATTTCAGAACGGCGTTCAGATTTAGAATTATGAAATTCATCTTGAATATTGTGAGCGGATGCTAAAGAGAAATTCATATGACCCCGAAGGGTCAAAATGAGGTTCAATTGAATATCCATTTACAATATTCAAGAAGTGTGATCGTTAGGTTCACATCCAAAGCCTTATCAAAGAAAGATATATCTCTCCGAAGGGAGAAAATATCGTTCGATGATAATTCTTTAAATATGATAAAAATTATCACTAGTATTTTAAGTTCTCCCAAAGAAATCCAATTGAGTTTTGAAAAATCAATTTTTAAAATCAAGTGTGTGTGGTTCTAAATCTCCTACGAGCGCAAGCCCTCGTAGTTAATTACATTGTAGGGAGATAAAATCCCCTACGAAAACTCTCGATTAAAATAGTGGCAAAATTTTATTAGAATTTCTAGGAGTGATATCAAAAAGAGATGAATTTTGGAAACTCAAAAGGGAATGGATCAAAATTGAGCAGTTATTAATAGAATTAAAGAGGAAGAGGTAGGGGACACTTAGAGATTCCAGAACCATCCGGAAGTGTCCCAACTTAATCTAAGTGTTGGGCTTTATGTTTTAGTATTGAAATGAAGCTTTAATTAGAGTTAAGTATTTTATTAGAAATTTGGGACTATATTTCCGAAGTTTGGGGTCTTATAATCAAAGATCTGCCCCGGATCCTAAATCTATTTTGGGCATTGGACCACAGTTGTCCGATCCTAACTAATGCAGTGCAAGATCTGGACTTACCCCAGCTTGGATTGGGGAGCCAGCTAACCACCTAACCGATTTAAAAGAGATGAGTCCGGTCTTTCATGAAAGAGTGATAGGGACGTTGTAATTAAAGTTTTGAAGAGTTGGGGCCGACGTCTAGAGATTCTCCTATTTGGCCCCTTTGACTTATGTTGGGTGCTAAAATGCTAAGACTGATGAAATTAAAATTTTGACTCTTTTGATTCATTTCTAATGCAATGCATGCTAGTTAACAATTCCCAAATCAAGTATGCTTGAAACTTTAAAAACAGGCTTAGAAAATAATTTTTTAGAAGACTGGACTTCCCCAGGTCCGGCACCTCGCCCTCATAGGTCAGACTATCCGTACTCTACCCGCAGGCGGGGAAGGGTCTAAAACAAGGAAAGAAGAATGCAAAGATATGCATGCGACCCCGGGGGCGATCCCCGGCTAATTCCCTAGATTCGTTATCTTTCTATGTTATTTAAACTCACTAAAATTTTATACTTTTAAAATTATGAGTAGAAAACTTTCACACCCTCACGAGTCTCGCGTATCCAGGCGAAAACAAAGAGCGGCATGCAGTCGCCAAAAAACTAGTAAAAGCAAGTAATCCTAAAGGCAATCAAATCATCACATCAAATATAAATTAATTAATAAATGTCCATAGGCAGAATTGCCTTGCTTATTACAAACCAGAGTTTTGCAGAAAGTTGTTGACCTCATTTTTGTATGAGGTTACTAAGGCCCTTCCAAACTTCAAATTAATTCTAGATCCTAGGATCCACTCTAAAACTTAGGATTCTTTCCTAGAGCCAGACCTTAGGGCCTACTCTAGAGCCTAGGATTCCCTTAGATCCTAGATCTTAGAACTCTTCTAGATCTTAGGACCACTCCAACTTCAAATCAATCCCCATCCTTGATCAACCTCAACCTCAAACCAATTCCTACATTTGATCAATTCCAACTTCAATTTGATTCCTACCTTTGATTAATTTAAATCTCAAATTTCATTCAACTCAAATTCAAATTAATTCAAGTTTCAAACATGTCCAAGCCTTGATCCAATCAATTTGACAATCCAACTTTCAACTTAGACTTTGATCCAAGCTTCAATCTAGCTTTGACCTCATCCATTCATTAACAATCACCACATGATTGTAAATGATTTGGATACTTCAATACTAATCATTCAAACTTAAAATCCATTCCAAATCCAAAAGTCTAAACTCAAATTCAAAGTCTTAAGGTCTTGTCCTTAAGACCCTTTTCAAAGAATTTTCAAACATTTCAAAACCCAGTCAAATGGTCTCTGATTCAGGATCTATCACTTGCAAAGTGATAAGACATGTCTCTAGAGGTTACCCTCCAAATTTGAGCTCATTTGGAGGATTCTAACCCTTTAAACTTAATCCAACTCTAAATCTTGCAAAACTTTTGAATATTTACAATTCATGCCACTAGGACTTTCACCTAGTGGAATTTGACTTTGGATCCCCCTCCAAATCTTTTGATCCCTCTTAATACCTTGATATTAACTTATTAAGCAATGATCTACATCTTTTTAGATTCAATTTGACCCAGAATTGACTTGAGTCCAAAATGACCAAAATGCCCTTAAATGGAGATTTTTGGACTTTTGGCCTAAACTCAACTTGATTTGACTTATCAACCTTTGAAATCTTCTTCAAATATCATTCCAATGGATCTTAAATGACATTAGGAACACATTGAACCCAAACTTACTCTTTGGTTTGACTTGGTTGACCAAGTCAACCATGATTGACCAAATCAACCCTTTAACCCAACACTTGTTAATTTTAACCATTCTAGGGATTTTGAATCAATTCAACTCATCAAGATTGGTTAATTATACACTCTTGACTTCAAATTCCTTGGCATGATGTCTTGTAGCACTCTTGACCTCCCTCATGCACATCCTAGTCACCATTGACTAGTCAACAAGTCAATGGGTCAAAAACAACCCTTGAAATGAGACCATAGCATGGCCACCTCATCATCCCATAAAGCAAACCCTTTCTCCAAGCCAAAATCTCCTTTTGGCTAATGGGAATATGCTTTTTCCCTCCCTAATTGATCATTAAACAAGCTCTATTAACCAAGCCAAGTATTGGTTCATCCAAATGGGGAAAAAGGTGTGGTCCCTCTTCACATGGACCAAGAGATGTCACTCTCAACCACCAACCCTATTCTATAGCTTTGGGCAGCATAGGGGACACTTGGCACTCATCCAAAACCTCCCCAAATCAAATCTCAACCATCCAATCCAAAAGCCAAAGGTAAAGTGGGGGAAAACTTGACCTAAAGGTGGCCTTTTCATCATTCCCTTTGATATGATCAAAATCTCCAAACTCCAGCAGCCCTCAACCTTCCAAGAGCTCCTCTCATACACTCCAACACATTCCAAGGCCTTCCCAAGCTTTTCCCAACCACTTCCAAGCCTCAAATCACTATTTTAGTGAAGAGAGAGCATTCTAGAGAGAGAAAAAGGACTTTCCAATATACCTTTCGATCCAGCGAGATCCAGCTTTTGGAGTCTTCAGCAAAGTTGTAGAGGATTGCTGCAGCTTTCCAACAAGCCAAACATCTCAAACATCCGATAGTTGGATCGTAAGTTATGCGCATTTTAAGTTTAAATTTCAATTTGAAACTGTAGCGATTTTACAATGAATGGAGCCTCCAAACTCCAGGCATTGTAAGATCATATTGCCCTCTAGCTACAGTTCAAATTTCATGTAATTTCGTCAAGTATTTTGAAAGATATGAGCGTTTAAAGATTTCTATTCAAAATGAACTAGAGCAGATCTGGACCGTCCGATCGACGATCAGACGGCTCAGATCTGGGTATACCGTGCGGCTTCCTCCATGTTTGAACATGGGTCATCCCGTGGTATGGGAGGGTGACGTGGCGTCACGCCACGCCGCCACGTCACCGTCAGCTGATTTGACCCAAATTTGAATTAAAAATGCTTTAAATGCTCCAAATCTTCAAAAATTCACAGAAAATCGAGTTCTCCACCAAATTGGGCGTTCTTAAGCTCGTTGGAAAGATAATCTAATGTATTATTTATTAAAATAAAAATTATATTGATTTGATGTCTGTATTGTGAGATATTTGAGTTTATGTTAATTTTATTTATTGCTATTTTCTCACAATCCAGTGATCAAATGAAGCCCAAATTTTGGTGGATGATTATTGAGTATCTTAGGCATGTTTTATAATTTTTCTAGATTTATATTCTCAATAGATTTCTGTGATATGATTTTGTAAGGTAAATGGTCTATTTTGGACCCTAAACTTTGAAAATTCATAACTCCTTAGGTTTTTAGTATTTTGCTGTGATATTTTTGTGTTCTTCTTAAATGTATGTCAGGGTTAGACACACTAAGTTTCATGCCTATATAAATATTAGAGACACCTAGGAAAAATAATTAAGGAAATGTCTAGAAAATTTAGAAAATTCATAAGGGATTGTAAACACACCCAATAGGGGTGAAACTTAAACATAGTAAACTTAGTGACATCAGATACCTTAGGTTTAAATTTTACTCAATTTGGAGGTCATTAGGTTAGAAAATTGAGCATGTCAAATTTCAGCCCCTTTAAGGACTTAAAAAATTCAATAAATCATTATAAGTTTATATTAATTTCAAAAATACCCATAATACCTCTAATTAACCATATTTATACTCTTAATCATTTAAAATTGAAAATACATTAATTTGACATTAAAATCCACTTTAATTTAATTTTAATCAAAATCAATATTTAATCACTTTTAATTAATTAAAAATTATTAAAAATCCCAAAAAATCTTTAAACACTTGCTGATCTCTCTTTAGATCATTTCTGATCTTTGTAGTTGATTTCAAGAAGTTTGGGACTCATTTGGGATCAAATCACTAAAATGACCCTAAATTGAAACAATTTAATAATTTCAATAAATATCCTAACTTCCAAAATTCATAACAAATTGTAGAAAATTCCAAATCAATCAAACTCAGTGGCTAATGACTCTAATTAAAATCTAGTTTTTTTTTTAAATTTCAAACCCCCAAAATCTGGTCAAAGTAAAAAAGTCAACATTTTGGTTAACCCTAGGTCAAAACCGGGTCAAAACTCTAAAAATCATAACTTTTGATAGAAAACTCCAAATTGAATGTGCCAATTGTCTAACAACTCATAATAAGGTCTAGTATTTGTTAAATCTGAAACCCTTAAGATTAACTCCAATTTTGAAAGTCAATTTTTGACCCCTTAGTTAACACATCCGGATAATCTCTTAAAACCCATTAACCCTTTCAAATTCCAGAATTTTCTTAATAGGATTATAAAATTCTCAACCAACCAATTAAAATCAGTAACCAACTCCCTTTAATATCAATCCACTCCATTAATTCTAACCAATTTAAATAACTTAATCAACCCCGATTGCTACTGGGTAACCCAGGCCTACGAGGCTATTAGCTTAGCCCCAAGGAAGGTGAAATAAACTTCACGGCCTCGGTGTGAAACAAAGGTAGTAATCAATTAACTTTTAAAATATGTCTAATTAAAATTCTTAATTCATTAATATTTAAATTTTAATTTAAATCCCCTTCTAAGCCTTAACAAATCCAAACTTTTAGACAACTTTAACTAATAACCTACTTTAGGATCTATCCCAGCCACACGACCTTTCTCACACACTTTAGATGATGTGCTAGGACAACCAACTCTAGATCTAGGTTAGGCCGGTGTTTACTTTACTGCTTTGTGCCAGATTTTTCGTAGTTTTCACTACATGTTGTGGATGAAATTGCTTTGCTGTGTCTGCTTACTTTTTCTGTACTCTGTGGATGGATTGATGTGTTTGGCGACTAGATTACCCTTAGGTTAGGTAAGATCTGGATGTTGACACAGTTTTCTGCAGGTGGCCACGCTCATGCAGGGCAATATAAAAAGGGGGCAAATCAAAAAATGCATAAATATTATAAACTCTTTGCACAGGTGCTTCAGCTGCTAAAGCCCCCAAATCATAAAAAGAGCGTGGCCAGTGTGTTTACTTTCTTTTCTGCTCATATACAACTGCTTGGGAATAACTGTTTTTTTTAATATATTAATTGCTTAGGATAACCATGCAGGTGAGTCTAGATTTTTATTTTGATATTAATGTAATTTGTGTAAGTGTCAAATGTTGTGAAAGTTGATTTTGAGTTGGGATACATAGACCCAAAGCTTGGATTCCAAAGAGGAAAGGATACCCCTTTAAGGAATACTCCTTTTCCATTTGGAAATCCAAATTTGGATCATACCTCTTCCTTACCCAAAGAGGAAAGAGTGGCCTCCCCCTTAGAGGGAAGTGCCCTCTTGTCCATTTGGGTAATCCACTACGAAGATTCCAAGAAGATTGAAGAAAAGGAGTCAAAAGAAGAATGAGATTGAAGATTTGAAGATTGAGAGTATCCCACTCAAAAGAACTTGCGTCATTACTAGGTTTAGAATCCGGGTTGTTGTTAGTGGTGCCCGGCCACTTTACTTTCTGTAATATTCTGGTTTGTAATAAGCAAGGCAATTCTGCCTATGGATATTTATTAATTAATTTATATTTGATGTGATGATTTGATTGCCTTTAGGATTACTTGCTTTTACTAGTTTTTTGGCGATTGTGTGCCGCTTTTGTTTTCGCCTGGATACGTGAGACTCGTGAGGGTGTGAAAGTTTTCTACTCATAATTTTAAAAGTCTAAAATTTTAGTGAGTCTAAATAACATAGAAAGATAACGAATCTAGGGAATCAGCCGGGGATCGACCCCGGGGTCGCATGCATATTTCTGCACTTCTTCTTTCCTTGTTTTAGACCCTTCCCCGCCTGCGGGTAGAGTCCGGATAGTCTGACCTATGAGGACGAGGTGCCGGACATGGGGAAGTCCAGTCTTCTAAAAAATTATTTTCTAAGCTTGTTTTTAAAGTTTCAAGCATACTTGATTTGGGAATTGTTAACTAGCATGCATTGCATTAGAAAAGAATCAAAAGAGTCAAAATTTTAATTTCATCAGTCTTAGCATTTTAGCACCCAACATAAGTCAAAGGGGCCAAATAGGAGAATCTCTAGACGTCGGCCCCAACTCTTCAAAACTTTAATTACAACGTCCCTATCACTCTTTCTTGAAAGATCGGACTCATCTCTTTTAAATCGGTTAGGTGGTTAGCTTGCTCCCCAATCCAGGCCGGGGTAAGTCCAGATCTTGCACTGCATTAGTTAGGATCGGACGACTGTGGTCCAGTGTCCAAAATAGATTTAGGATCCGGGGCAGATTTTTGATTATAAGACCCCAAACTTCGGGAATATAGTCCCAAATTTCTAATAAAATACTTAACTCTAATTAAAGCTTCATTTCAATACTAAAATATAAAGCCCAACAGTTAGATTAAGTTGGGACACTTCCGGATGGTTCTGGAATCTCAAGGTGTCCCCTACCTCTCCTCCTTTAACCCCGTTAATAACTGCTCAATTTTGATCCATTCCCTTTTGAGTTTCCAAAATTCACTTCTCTTTTTCATATCACTCCTAGAAATTCTAACAAAATTTTGCCGTTATTTTAATCGAGAGTTTTCGTAGGAGACCTCATTTTCTTACGATGTAATTAACTATGAGGGCTTGCGCTCGTAGGAGATTTAGAACCACACACGCACCTGATTTTAAAAATTAATTTTTCAAAACTCAATTGGATTTCTTTGGAAAAACTTAAAATACTAGTGATCATTATTATCATATTTAAAGAATTATCATTGAACGATATTTTCTCCCTTCGGAGAGATATATCTTTCTTTGACAAGGCTTTGGATGTGAACCTAACGATCACACTTCTTGAATATTGTAGCTGGATATTCAATTGAACCTCATTTTGACCCTTCGGGGTCATATGAATTTCTCTTTAGCATCTGCTCACAATATTCAAGATGAATTTCATAATTCTAAATCTGAACGCCGTTATGAAATTTTATTTTCATCTTTCGAGGTGATATATTCTTTCTAACAGGATGATTCAATTTTAGAATTAGAATTTAACTTTAACTCCCAAAGAAAACCAATATTTTCAAAACATGTTTTCAAAATTCCACCAACAAAAAATGGCACGCCCGATGGGACAAATCTCTCTCTCCATCTTTAATAATGGCAAAGTTTTGTTTCATCGGTAGTCTTAACTACCTTTCTTCTGTTGGTCCCTCTACCCATTTCTTTCTTGGGTGAGTGTGGCCAACATCTAAAAGAAAATACCTTTCAAATAGAGAGGCGAGTGGTGAAATCTTTGTCTAAGCCGGGCTTTGACATTTTGCCTCCAAGTTAATTGGTAGAGCAAAGGAGTTAAGCCAGGTTCCTTAAATATTCTCAATCAATTTTGTAAACTCTCTTATTTGGTGAAAACTCAACATATTGAGGTTCAAGATTTAGATAAAATTAATCATGCTTAAAATTCAAATTTTAATTCAAAATTGACTAACTTAAATCACTTTTCCATAATTCCAGGATACTTAAATACTCAAATGGCTGGAAAACTCATCTTCTCCCTGGATAAAAACTTGACAATAGAAGGAATTACCTCTGGCAACTTGATCCAGTTTGGGATAGAATTTCAAAACTTCAAGTTATCAGTCAACGGAGAAGAAATGATTGATCTCTCTGCTGGAATACAAAGGGATGTCCCCCTAGTCGAGATTACTTTAGGGTCAGGAGTTGACTCCCCCATCTCTATGATGGAGGTCGTTGTCGCCCCTTCGACCACTATTCCCTCTACTCAGGAGGATAAGAATCGAGAACCATTAAAAATGGAAGAATTACCATCTCAACCTGAGATTGGGTCAAGTTCTAACACCCCTATTGCCAGTAAACGTAAGCGGAAGAAATACCTTAAAAGGGTTAAGAAGAAGGTTGCTAAGGCCAAAAAGACTGCTAAGGTAGAAGCCTTGAAACAAGTTAAATTTGAAGCCAATCGAGAATTTGTTGCTCCTTACACCTACCCCCTCCATGGTGGAAATGTTTTCCACCCTACTCCTATTACTCAAAGGAGAGAGGTTGTGAAAATGAGAGCACGATCTCCGATACACCTTCTTGACTACTATACAGAGAGAATCAATCAAGAAAGAGCTAAGCAATCACCTGTAATAAATCATCGGCCCCTAGTTGAAGGTTATGACCCATCCACTCTACTAGATGAAGTTTGGTCACGTTACTACAGGTGCCCCACTGCGTCTTTTATAGAGGAGGATGTGCATAAACCACCAGGGGTGCCACTCTCATAATTGCTAGGTTACTAGTAATTAGGGAGGGAAATAATAATGGATATGAGATCTTATCAGATAGTGACACCATTTGAATTTAACTTCTAGATGGGTCTTATCACGATAGATCCTTAAATTGAGATGATGCATCATTAGTTAGGGATAGTGCAGACCCCACAACAATCTCTTCCTCTTAAGAGATTGTGGAAATATAATTTACATTGATTGGGCCTTGCCACATGGACTTACTATTTTGAAAGAAATCATATTATTTCTCAAGTGTAATGGGTCCAAATTTTTAAGATGGTTGATCCATCTTTTTAATGAAAATTGACCTCTACTTTAAGTCAAAAATAGGAGAGAGTTATGGTTGACCCCACTGGATCTTTAAAGGCCCCTCCCTCCCACCACTTCTACGGGTTAATTTGTATCAAACTTAAGTTGGTTTTTGAAATGAAAATTATCTCAGTCTTCTCGCGGTTTTCTATCTTATAGGCTTCTCTTGCATGTTCTAAATCTATTCAACGATTTTCCAAGTCAAGCTGATATTTTCTTATCAAAAGATTGGGTCCAATTTGGGGATTATTCTTCCTTGGATAAGAGAATGAATTTCCTTCTCTTATACTTGTGATATAATCCTGGATTAAAATAAAAAAGGAACTATCATGTTAAGGTATTAAAGAAAGTGAAGCCTCTTATCAAAAAAAAAAGAGAGAAGAAAATTCAAAGGATGCACAAAGTGCATTAAAAAAAAAAGCGTAAAGTGCGCCAAAGAAATAAAAAGATGTGCAAAGAATGTCACAAAAAAATGAAAGAGGTTTCCTTCTTTTTAAATCCTTAAATCTCAAAGAGCCCGATCATTTTTAATAGCTTGACTTTGAAAAATCTTGAATCTAGATTTATTGTCATGCATGGACAGTTTATTAGATAGAAAATTCTATGCAAGAGAATTGAAAAGATTAAATTTCTCGATCCAACTTAAATCCTTTTGAAATTAATTTTAATTCAAACTTTCTACAAGGGAGAACTTAGTTCAGTTTCTATGAAATTTGATCCGGGTCAACAAAATCCAAAACCCTTGGCTCTTTTCGGGTCAATTGGGGTAACTCTACTTCTTACTATACTTTTGAATTTGTTCTCACTTGTCATTTTGACAGGGTCCAAATGATTAAGAGGAAATTTTCAATAAAAAGAATGAATCTTCTATTCTCGATAAGAATTCAAATCCCATTCTCAAGAGATATATGTGAATCTTTAAACATAGGCATCATTTCTTTTAAGATTCACTATGTAAAATAACACTCTATGCTGGGTCCAAGGTTGTTCTCAAATAGAGCTGTGTTTTACATCGCACAAAATTGACTTTCAAAATTGAGTCACAACTAAGTAGAGTGCCTGACTCCAATTGGAAGATCTCGAAGGCCTTGAAGAAAGTTGTTTTGAACTCAATAAAATTTGAAATTACATAAGTCACGTATGATTCAAGCTCGTGATAAAATTGTGTTACCTCAGGACTTTCCAAGTAGGAGACTTAGCTGTAGTCCTTTGGAGACCAATTTTAGTCCACCATAAGATTAATGAAAGCTTTGAATCAATGTTGATTGGATCGTCCACCTTAGAGATGATCTATAAGGGAGGTTCATGACAATTGATTAATTTTGAAGATGCCACCAGATGATTCATTTCATTTGGGTGATTCTTTAAGAAGTATCATGCATGATGAGGATCAAATTAAACATCAAATTCACCCCTTAAAATTCATAGAAATCACATCAAGTTAAAAATCATCAATCAATTATTTTCAATTCTCTTTTCCTCAAGGTTAGGTCCTTCCTTCCCTTAGGATTAGGCCCGCTAGTGGTGGAATACGCCCTCTGTGGCACCACCCTAGCATTTGTCCCGGGGATTAGTGGTGGAGTACGCCCTCCGTGGCACCATCCTGATTCCCATTCGCTAGTGATGGAGTACGCCCTTCGTGGCACCATCCTAGTTTGCCAGTTGAGGTCCTCTGTGTGGAGCAAGTTTCCTCCCCACATGACCATTTCGCTAGTGATGGAGTACGCCCTTCGTGGCACCATCCTAGTTTGCCAGTTAATCTGCCTATTTGGAGTAAGTTTTCTATCAGCATCCTATAGGCCTAAGGTTGAGTGATGCCCTTCCTTAGACCCAAGGTTAGGTATTCCCTACCTTGGTTTCCAGTTGATCCGTCTACTAGGAGTAAGTCTTCTATCAGCATCCTGTAGACCTAAGGTTAGGTGATGCCCTTCCTTAGACCCAAAGTTAGGTATTCCCTACTTTGGTTTCCAGTTAATCTGCCTATTTGGAGTAAGTCTTCTATCAGCATCCTATAGGCCTAAGGTTGGGTAAAGCCCTTCCTTAGACCCAAGGTTAGGTATTCCCTACCTTGGTTTCCAGTTGATCCGTCTACTAGGAGTAAGTCTTCTATCAGCATCCTGTAGACCTAAGGTTGGGTGATGCCCTTTCTTAGACCCAAAGTTAGGTATTCCCTACTTTGGTTTCCAGTTAATCTGCCTATTTGGAGTAAGTCTTCTATCAGCATCCTATAGGCCTAAGGTTGGGTGATGCCCTTCCTTAGACCCGAGGTTAGGTATTCCCTACCTTGGTTTCTCCAGTCCTCTCTTCAGAATAGGTGTAAGCTTTTCTTTAGTTTCCAATGGACTTAAGGTTGGGTGATGCCCTTCCTTTGAACTCTTTAAGATCCTACTCCTATTCGGTCAACGCCAATGTGTGCAGCAGAAGTTCCTTCTACCACACACATTGGGGTCCATTTGTTGACCTCATTTTTGTATGAGGTTACTAAGGCCCTTCCAAACTTCAAATTAATTCTAGATCCTAGGATCCACTCTAGAACTTAGGATTCTTTCCTAGAGCCAGACCTTAGGGCCTACTCTAGAGCCTAGGATTCCCTTAGATCCTAAATCTTAGAACTCTTCTAGATCTTAGGACCACTCCAACTTCAAATCAATCCCCATCCTTGATCAACCTCAACCTCAAACTAATTCCTACATTTGATCAATTCCAACTTCAATTTGATTCCTACCTTTGATTAATTTAAATCTCAAATTTCATTCAACTCAAATTCAAATTAATTCAAGTTTCAAACATGTCCAAGCCTTGATCCAATCAATTTGACAATCCAACTTTTAACTTAGACTTTGATCCAAGCTTCAATCTAGCTTTGACCTCATCCATTCATTAACAATCACCACATGGTTGTAAATGATTTGGATACTTCAATACTAATCATTCAAACTTAAAATCCATTCCAAATCCAAATGTCTAAACTCAAATTCAAAGTCTTAAGGTCTTGTCCTTAAGACCCTTTTCAAAGAATTTTCAAACATTTCAAAACCCAGTCAAATGGTCTCTGATTCTGGATCTATCACTTGCAAAGTGATAAGACATGTCTCTAGAGGTTACCCTCCAAATTTGAGCTCATTTGCAGGATTCTAACCCTTTAAACTTAATCCAACTCCAAATGTTGCAAAACCTTTGAATATTTACAATTCATGCCACTAGGACTTTCACCTAGTGGAATTTGACTTTGGATCCCCCTCCAAATCTTTTGATCCCTCTTAATACCTTGATATTAACTTATTAAGCAATGATCTACATCTTTTTAGATTCAATTTGACCCAGAATTGACTTGAGTCCAAAATGACCAAAATGCCCTTAAATGGAGATTTTTGGACTTTTGGCCTAAACGCAACTTGATTTGACTTATCAACCTTTGAAATCTTCTTCAAATATCATTCCAATGGATCCTAAATGACTTTAGGAACACATTGAACCCAAACTTACTCTTTGGTTTGACTTGGTTGACCAAGTCAACCGTGATTGACCAAATCAACCCTTTAACCCAACACTTGTTAATTTTAACCATTCTAGTGATTTTGAATCAATTCAACTCATCAAGATTGGTTAATTATACACTCTTGACTTCAAATTCCTTGGCATGATGTCTTGTAGCACTCTTGACCTCCCTCATGCACATCCTAGTCACCATTGACTAGTCAACAAGTCAATGGGTCAAAAACAACCCTTGAAATGAGACCATAGCTTGGCCACCTCATCATCCCATAAAGAAAACCCTTTCTCCAAGCCAAAATCTCCTTTTGGCTAATGGGAATATGCTTTTTCCCTCCCTAATTGATCATTAAACAAGCTCTATTAACCAAGCCAAGTATTGGTTCATCCAAATGGGAAAAAAGGTGTGGTCCCTCTTCACATGGACCAAGAGATGTCACTCTCAACCACCAACCTTATTCCATAGCTTTGGGCATCATAGGGGACACATGGCACTCATCCAAAATCTCCCCAAATCAAATCTCAACCATCCAATCCAAAAGCCAAAGGTAAAGTGGGGGAAAACTTTACCTAAAGGTGGCCTCTTCATCATTCCCTTTGATATGATCAAAATCTCCAAACTCCAGCAGCCCTCAACCTTCCAAGAGCTCCTCTAATACACTCTAACACATTCCAAGGCCTTCCCAAGCTTTTCCCAACCACTTCCAAGCCTCAAATCACTATTTTAGTGACGAGAGAGCATTCTAGAGAGAGAAAAAGGACTTTCCAATATACCTTTCGATCCAGCGAGATCCAGCTTTTGGCGTCTTCAGAAAAGTTGTAGAGGATTGATGCAGCTTTCCAGCAAGCCAAAAATCTCAAACATCCGACAGTTGGATCATAAGTTATGCGCATTTTAAGTTTAAATTTCAATTTGAAACTGTAGCGATTTTACAATGAATGGAGCCTCCAAACTCCACGCATTGTAAGATCATATTTCCCTCTAGCTACAGTTCAACTTTCGTGTAATTTCGTCGAGTATTTTGAAAGATATGAGCGTTTAAAGATTTCTATTCAAAATGAACTAGAGCAGATCTGGACCGTCCGATCGACGATCAGATGGCTCAGATCTGGGTATACCGTGCGGCTTCCTCCATGTTTGAACATGGGTCATCCCATGGTATGGGAGAGTGACGTGGCGTCATGCCACGCCGCCACGTCACCGTCAGCTGATTTGACCCAAATTTGAATAAAAAATGCTTTAAATGCTCCAAATCTTCAAAAATTCACAGAAAATCGAGTTCTCCACCAAATTAGGCGTTCTTAGGCTCGTTGGAAAGATAATCTAATGTATTATTTATTAAAATTAAAATTATATTGATTTGATGTCTGTATTGTGAGATATTTGAGTTTATGTTAATTTCATTTATTGCAATTTTCTCACAATCCAGTGATCAAATGAAGCCCAAATTTTGGTGGATGATTATTGAGTATCTTAGGCATGTTTTACAATTTTTCTAGATTTATATTCGCAATAGATTTCTGTGATATGATTTTGTAAGGTAAATGGTCTATTTTGGACCCTAAACTTTGAAAATTCATAACTCCTTAGGGTTTTAGTATTTTACTGTGATATTTCTGTGGTATGCTTAAATGTATGTCAGGGTTTGACACACCAAGTTTCATGCCTATATAAATATTAGAGACACCTAGGAAAAATAATTAAGGAAATGTCTAGAAAACTTAGAAAATTCATAGGGGATTGTAAACACACCCAATAGGGGTGAAACTTAAACATAGTAAACTTAATGACATCAGATACCTTAGGTTTAAAATTTACTCAATTTGGAGGTCATTAGGTTAGAAAATTGAGCATGTCAAATTTCAGCCCCTTTAAGGACTTAAGAAATTCAATAAATCATTATAAATTTATATTAATTTCAAAAATACCCATAATACCTCTAATTAACCATATTTATACTATTAATCATTTAAAATTGAAATTACATTAATTTGACATTAAAATCCACTTTAATTTAATTTTAATCAAAATCAATATTTAATCACTTTTAATTAATTAAAAATTATTAAAAATCCCAAAAAATATTTAAACACTTGCTGATCTCTCCTTAGATCATTTATGATCTTTGTAGTTGATTTCAAGAAGTTTGGGACTCATTTGGGATCAAATCACTAAAATGACCCTTAATTGAAACAATTTAATAATTTCAATAAATATCCAAACTTCCAAAATTCATAACTAATTGTAGAAAATTCCAAATCAATCAAACTCAGTGGATAATGACCCTAATTAAAATCTAGTTTTTTTTTTAAAATTTCAAACCCCCAAAATCTGGTCAAAGTAAAAAAGTCAACATTTTGGTTAACCCTAGGTCAAAACCGGGTCAAAACTCTAAAAATCACAACTTTTGATAGAAAACTCCAAATTGAATGTGCCAATTGTCTAACAACTCATAATAAGGTCTAGTATTTGTTAAAAATCTGAAACCCTTAAGATTAACTCTAATTTTGAAAGTCAATTTTTGACCCCTTAGTTAACACATCCGGATAATCTCTTAAAACCCATTAACCCTTTCAAATTCCAGAATTTTCTTAATAGGATAATAAAATTCTCAACCAACCCATTAAAATCAGTAACCAACTCCCTTTAATATCAATCCACTCCTTTAATTCTAACCAATTTAAACAACTTAATCAACCCGATTGCTACTGGGTAACCCAGGCCTACGAGGCTATTAGCTTAGCCCCAAGGAAGGTGAAATAAACTTCACAGCCTCGGTGTGAAACAAAGGTAGTAATCAATTAACTTTTAAAATATGTCTAATTAAAATTCTTAATTCATTAATATTTAAATTTTAATTTAAATCCCCTTCTAAGCCTTAACAAATCCAAACTTTTAGACAACTTTAACTAATAACCTACTTTAGGATCTATCCCAGCCACATGACCTTTCTCACACACTTTAGATGATGTGCTAGGACAACCAACTCTAGATCTAGGTTAGGCCGATGTTTACTTTACTGCTTTGTGTTGGATTTTTCGTAGTTTTCACTACATGTTGTGGATGAAATTGCTTTGCTGTGTCTGCTTACTTTTTCTGTACTCTGTGGATGGATTGATGTGTTTGGCGACTAGATTACCCTTAGGTTAGGTACGATCTGGATGTTGACACAGTTTTCTGCAGGTGGCCACGCTCATGCAGGGCAATATAAAAAGGAGGCAAATCAAAAAATGCATAAATATTATAAACTCTTTGCACAGGTGCTTTAGCTGCTAAAGCCCCCAAATCATAAAAAGAGCGTGGCCAGTGTGTTTACTTTCTTTTCTGCTCATATACAACTGCTTGGGAATAACTATTTTTTTTTATATATTAATTGCTTAGGATAACCATGCAGGTGAGTCTAGATTTTTATTTTGATATTAATGTAATTTGTGTAAGTGTCAAATGTTTTGAAAGTAGATTTTGAGTTGGGATACATAGACCCAAAGCTTGGATTCCAAAGAGGAAAGGATACCCCTTTAAGGAATACTCCTTTTCCATTTGGAAATCCAAATTTGGATCATACCTCTTCCTTACCCAAAGAGGAAAGAGTGGCCTCCCCCTTAGAGGGAAGTGCCCTCTTGTCCATTTGGGTAATCCACTACGAAGATTCCAAGAAGATTGAAGAAAAGGAGTCAAAAGAAGAATGAGATTGAAGATTTGAAGATTGAGAGTATCCCACTCAAAAGAACTTGCGTCATTACTAGGTTTAGAATCCGGGTTATTGTCAGTGGTGCCCGGCCACTTTACTTTCTGTAATATTCTGGTTTGTAATAAGCAAGTCAATTCTGCCTATGGACATTTATTAATTAATTTATATTTGATGTGATGATTTGATTGCCTTTAGGATTACTTACTTTTACTAGTTTTTTGGCGATTGTGTGCCCCTTTATTTTTCACCTGGATACGTGAGACTCGTGAGGGTGTAAAAGTTTTCTACTCATAATTTTAAAAGTCTAAAATTTTATTGAGTCTAAATAACATAGAAAGATAACGAATCTAAGGAATCAGCCGGGGATCAACCCCGGGGTCGCATGCATATTTCTGCACTTCTTCTTTCCTTGTTTTAGACCCTTCCCCGCCTGCGGGTAGAGTCCGGATAGTCTGACCTATGAGGACGAGGTGTCGGACTAGGGGAAGTCCAATCTTCTAAAAAATTATTTTCTAAGCCTGTTTTTAAAGTTTCAAGCATACTTGATTTGGGAATTGTTAACTAGCATGCATTGCATTAGAAATGAATCAAAAGAGTCAAAATTTTAATTTCATCAGTCTTAGCATTTTAGCACCCAACATAAGTCAAAGGGGCCAAATAAGAGAATCTCTAGACGTCGGCCCCAACTCTTCAAAACTTTAATTACAACGTCCCCATCACTCTTTCATGAAAGACCGGACTCATCTCTTTTAAATCGGTTAGGTGGTTAGCTGGCTCCCCAATCCAGGCTGGGGTAAGTCCAGATCTTGCACTGCATTAGTTAGGATCGGACGACTGTGGTCCAGTGTCCAAAATATATTTAGGATCCGGGGCAGATTTTTGATTATAAGACCCCAAACTTCGGGAATATAGTCCCAAATTTCTAATAAAATACTTAACTCTAATTAAAGCTTCATTTCAATACTAAAACATAAAGCCCAACACTTAGATTAAGTTGGGACACTTCCGGATGGTTCTGGAATCTCAAGGTGTCCCCTACCTCTCCTCCTTTAACCCCGTTAATAACTGCTCAATTTTGATCCATTCCCTTTTGAGTTTCCAAAATTCACTTCTCTTTTTGATATCACTCATAGAAATTCTAACAAAATTTTGCCGTTATTTTAATCGAGAGTTTTCGTAGGAGACCTCATTTTCTTACGATGTAATTAACTATGAGGGCTTGCGCTCGTAGGAGATTTAGAACCACACATGCACCTAATTTTAAAAATTAATTTTTCAAAACTCAATTGGATTTCTTTGGAAAAACTTAAAATACTAGTGATCATTATTATCATATTTAAAGAATTATCATTGAACGATATTTTCTCCCTTCGGAGAGATATATCTTTCTTTGATAAGGCTTTGGATGTGAACCTAACGATCACACTTCTTGAATATTGTAGCTGGATATTCAATTGAACCTCATTTTGACCCTTCGGGGTCATATGAATTTCTCTTTAGCATCCGCTCACAATATTTAAGATGAATTTCATAATTCTAAATCTGAACGCCGTTATGAAATTTTATTTTCATCTTTCAAGGTGATATATTCTTTCTAACAGGATGATTCAATTTTAGAATTAGAATTTAACTTTAACTCCCAAAGAAAACCAATATTTTCAAAACATGTTTTCAAAATTCCACCAACAAAAGTAAATTGGCCGGGCACCACTGACAACAACCCGGATTTTAAACCTAGTAATGACGCAAGTTATTTTGAGTGGGATACTCTCAATCTTCAAATCTTCAGATTTTCAATCTCATTCTTCTTTGGACTCCTTTTCTTCAATCTTCTTGGAATCTTCGTAGTGGATTACCCAAATGGACAAGAGGGCACTTCCCTCAAAGGGGGAAGACCACTCTTTCCTCTTTGGGTAAGGAAAAGGTATGATCCAAATTTAGATTTTCAAATGGAAAAGGAGTATTGCCTGAAGGGGTATCCTTTCCTCTTTGGAATCCAAGCTTTGGATCTATGTATCCCAACTCAAAATCAACTTTCACAACACTTGACACTTACACGAATTAGATTAATAACAAAATAAAAATCTAGACTCACCTGGAGGGTTATCCTAAGAAATTAATATATAAAAAGCAGTTATTCCCAAGCAGTTGTATATGAGCAGAAAAAAAAAGTAAACACACTGGCCACGCTCTTTTTATGATTTGGGGGCTTTAGCAGCTGAAGCACCTGTGCAAAGAGTTTATAATATTTATGCATTTTTTATTTGCCCCCTTTTTATATTGCCCTGCATGAGCGTGACTACCTGCAGAAAACTGTGTCAACATCCAGATCGTACCTAACCTAAGGGTAATCTAGTCGCCAAACACATCAATCCATCCACAGAGTACAGAAAAAGTAAGCAGACACAGCAAAGCAATTTCATCCACAACATGTAGTGAAAACTACGAAAAATCTGGCACACAGCAGTAAAGTAAACACTGGCCTAACCTAGATCTAGAGTTGGTTGTCCTAGCACATCATCTAAAGTGTTTGAGAAAAGTCGTGTGGCTGGGATAGATCCTAAAGTAGGTTATTAATTGAAATTGTCTAAAAGTTTGGATTTGTTAAAGCTTAGAAGGGGATTTAAATTAAAATTTAAGTATTAATGAATTAAGAATTTTAATTAAATATATTTTAGAAGTTAATTGATTGCTACCTTTGTTTCACACCGAGTCCGTGAAGTTTATTTCACCTTCCTTGGGGCTAAGCTAATAGCCTCGTAGGCCTGGGTTACCCAGTAGCAATCGGGGTTAATTAAGTTATTTAAATTGGTTGGAATTAAAAAAGTGGATTAATATAAAAATGAGTTAGTTACTGATTTTAAAAGTTTGATTAATTTAAGTTTGCCATTAATTGATTCGTGGCGTTGTGCCACCAGGCTCGAGGAACCAGCCTCCTTAGGACACTTAGCCCCGCAGCCCGGAGTAGTCCAGTCGATAAACCAAATTAATGTAATTGAATTAGAGATTTTTAAAATATTAAATAATTAAAAATTAATCCATTTTAAGGTTTGACACCCCTTAGAATTCATTCGTGGCGTTGTGCCACCAGGCTCGAGGAACCAGCCTCCTTAGGACACTTAGCCCCGCAGCCCGGAGTAGTCCAGCCAATAAACTTCAACTTTAGGGTGGTTGTTGTGTTTTAAAGGATTTGTTAAGTGTTTTAAGCATTAAACCAATATTTTCTGAGTTTTAGAATGATTTGAGCTTTATGAATTTTTTTGAATATTTTAATCATTTAATTAAAGGGTCAAAAGTTGAATTTTTTATTAAGCTCAAATTCTAGAATGTTTGTATCTCATTAAAATACTAGACCACACTACGATCAGTTAGACAGTAAGTACGTTGAAATCGAATTTTTCTACATTTTATTACGAAGGTTTGAAGTTTTGAACTAGTTTTAACTACGGTTTGACCAATTTGTTGACTTTTTGAAATATTACAGATTTCTAAAATATAATATTTTTAATGAATATTAGACCTTATTATGAGTTGAATGAAAGTGAGTTTGGGTGATTTGGATTTTTCTGGAATTAGTTATGGATATTTGAAAATTTTACTATTTAATGAATTTTTGGAATTTCTTAATTAGAGGGCCTTTTTGTGATTTGATCCCAAATGAGTCCCAAACTTCTTGAAATCAACTCCAAAGATCAGAAATGATCTAAGGAGAGATCAGCAAGTGTTTAAAGATTTTTTGGGATTTTTAATAATTTTTAATTAATTAAAATTGATTAAACATTGATTTTGATTAAAATTAAATTAAAGTGGATTTTAATGTCAAATTAAAGGAATTTCAATTTTCAGTGATTAAGAGTTGAAATATGGTTGATTAGAGGTATTATGGGTATTTTTTGGAATTAATATAAATTTATGATGATTTATTGAATTTTTTAAGTCCTTAAAGGGGCTGAAATTTGACATGCTCAATTTTTTAACCTAATGACCTTCAAATTGAGTAAAATTTAAACCTAAGGTATCTGATGTCATTAAGTTTACTATGTTCAAGTTTCACCATTATTGGATGTGTGTACAATCCCCTATAAATTTTCTAAGTTTTCTAGACATTTCCTTAATTATTTTTCCTAGGTGTCTCTAATATTTATATAGGCATGCAACTTGGTGTGTCTAACCCTGACATACATTTAAGCATACCACAGAAATATCACAACAAAATACTAAAACCCTAAGGAGTTATGAATTTTCAAAGTTTAGAGTCCAAAATAGACCATTTACCTTAAAAATTCATATCACAGAAATCTATTGAGCATATAAATCTAGAAAAATTATTAAACATGCCTAAGATACTCAATAATCATCCACCAAAATTTGGGCTTCATTTGATCACTGGATTGTGATAAAATAGCAATAAATGAAATTAAAACAAACTCAAATAACTCACAATACTGACATAAAATAAATATAATTTTAATTTTAATAAATACTACATTAGATTATCTTTCCAACGAGCCAAAGAATGCCCCATTTGGTGGAGAACTCGATTTTCTGTGAATTTTTGAAGATTTGGAACATTTAAAGCATTTTTTAGTCAAATCAGCTGACGGTGACGTGGCGGCGTGGCGTGACGCCACATCACCCTCCCATACCGTGGGATGACCCACGTTCAAACCTGGAGGAAGCCGCACGGTATACCCAGATCTGAGCCGTCTGATCGTCGATCGGACGGTCCAGATCTGTTGTAGTTCATTTTGAATAGAAATCTTTAAACGCTCATATCTTTCAAAATACTCAACGAAATTGCACGAAATTTGAACTGTAGCTAGATGGAAATATGATCTTACAATGCCTGGGGTTTGGAGGCTCCATTCATTGTAAAATCGCTATAGTTTCAAATTGAAATTTAAACT
This sequence comes from Dendrobium huoshanense, assembly GCA_016618105.1. Lineage (NCBI taxonomy): Eukaryota > Viridiplantae > Streptophyta > Magnoliopsida > Asparagales > Orchidaceae > Dendrobium > Dendrobium huoshanense. The sequence continues at coordinate 55,950,517 of CM028347.1, read as the reverse complement.
TAAAATGAGCATAACTTACGATCCAAAAGTCAGATTTTTGAGATTTTTGGCTTGTTGGAAAGCTGCAGCAATCCTCTACAATTTTTCTGAAGACTTCAAAAGCCGAATCTAGCTGAATCAAAAGTTATATTGGAAAGTCCTCTTTCTCTCTCTAGAATGCTCTCTCCTCACTAAAATAGTGATTTGAGGCTTGAAAATGGTTGGGAAAAGCTTGGGAAGGGCTTGGAATGTGTTGGAGTGTGTAGGAGGAGCTCTTAGAAGGTTGGGGGCTGCTGGAGTTTTGGAGATTTTGATCATATCAAAGGGAATTATGAAGAAGCTACCTTTAGGTCAAGTTTTCCCTCACTTTACCTTTGGCTTTTGGATTGGATGGTTGAGATTTGATTTGGAGTGATTTTGGATGAGTGCCAAGTGTCCCCTATGCTGCCCAAAGCTATGGAATAGGGTTGGTGGTTGAGAGTGACATCTCTTGGTCCATGTGAAGAGGGACCACACATTTTTCCCCATTTGGATGAACCAATGCCAAGCCTTGTTAAAGGGGGTTGGTTTAAGCTCTATTAGGGGAGGAAATGTGTCACATCACATCATGTTTGAGCAGGTTCTAGACTAAGCCATGGATTGCCAAGGTGGCTTGATGATGTGGCCAAGAGTTTGAGATTAAGGATTTGAATTTTTAAGTAAATACATGAAGTTAAAGAGGGTTTTGACCTCTCCAAATGAGTTGACCAAGTTAACCAAAGAGGAGGATTGACTTGAAAGTCTTTGGACATATCATGGTGTCCAATTGAATTATTTTGAAGGATTGATTTGATTCAAATGGGTTGAATGATTGAATTTGACAAGTTTGTAGGTTAAGGGTTGATTTGGTCAACCATAGTTGACTTGGTCAACTTGGTCAAACCAAAGAATAAGTTTGAGTTCAATGTATTCCTAAAGTCATTTAGGATCCATTGAAATGACATTTAGAGAATATTTCAAAGGTTGATAAGTCAAATCAAATTGAGTTTAGGCCAAAAGTCCAAAAATCCTCCTTTAAGGGCATTTTGGTCATTTTGGTCTCAAGTCAATTATGGGTCAAATTGAATCTAAAAAGATATGGATTATTGCTTAACAAGTCAATATCAAGGTATTAGGAGGGATCAAAAGATTTGGAGGGGGATCCAAAGTCAAATTCCACTAGGTGAAAGGCCTAGTGGCATGGATTGTAAATATTCAAAGGTTTTGAAATATTTAGAGTTGGATTAAGTTTAAAGGGTTAGAATCCTCCAAATGAGCTCAAATTTGGAGGTTTACCTCTAGAGACATGTCTTATCACTTTGCAAGTGATAGACCCTGAATCAGAGACCATTTGACTGGGTTTTGAAATGTTTGAAAAATTCTTTGAAAAGGGTCTTTAGGACAAGACCTTAAGACTTTGAATTTGAGTTTAGACTTCTGGATTTGGAATGGATTTTAAGTTTGAATGATTAGTATTGAAGTATCCAAATCATTTACAATCATGTGATGATTGTTAATGAATGGATGAGGTCAAAGCTATATTGAAGCTTGGATCAAAGTCTAAGTTGAAAGTTGGATTGTCAAATTGATTGGATCAAGGTTTGGATATGTTTGAAACTTGAATTAATTTGAATTTGAGTTGAATGAAGTTTGAGATTTAAATTGATCAAAGGTAGGAATCAAATTGAAGTTGGAGTTGATCAAGTGTAGGAATTGATTTGAGGTTGAGGTTGATCAAGGGTGGGGATTGATTTGAAGTTGGAGTGGTCCTAAGATCTAGAGGAGTTCTAAGATCTAGGATTTAAGAGAATCCTAGGTTCTAGAGTAGGCTCTAAGGTCTGGCTCTAGGAAAGAATCCTAAGGTCTAGAGTGGATCCTAGGATCTAAAATTAATCTGGAGTTTGGAAGGGCCTTAGTGACCTCATACAAAAATGAGGTCAACAGAGTTTTGAAAAAATCAGTTTTTAAAATCAGGTGCGTGTGTGGTTCTAAATCTCCTACGAGCACAAGCCCTTGTAGTTAATTACATCGTAGGGAGATAGAATCCCCTTCCCACAAAAACTCTCGATTAAAATAAGAACAAAATTTTGTTAGATATTCTAGGAGTGATATCAAAAAATGCAATAGAATCTTTTGAAGAATCAAAAGGGAGTGGATCAAAATTGAACAGTTATTAACAAAATTGAAGGAAGAGAGGTAGGGGGCACTTTGAGATTCCGAAACCATCCAGAAGTGTCCCGGCCTAGTCTAAATGTTGGGCTTTACATTTTAGGATTGAAAAAGAAATTTAATTTGAGTTGAACATTTTATTAGAAATTTGGGACTATATTCTCGAAATTGGGGTCTTATAATCAAAGATCTGCCCCGGATCCTAAATCTAATTTGGACGCTGGACCATAGTCGCCCGAACCTAACTAATGCAGTGCAGAACCTGGTCTTACCCTGGCCTGGATTGGGGAGCCAGCTAACCACCTAGTCGATTTAAAAGAGATGAGTCCGGTCTTTTTATGAAAGAGTGGTAGGGACGTTATACTTAAAGTTTTGGAGAACTGGGGCCGACATCTAGAAATATTCCTAATTGGCCCCTTTGACTTATGTTGGGTGCTAAACTGCTAAAACGGATGCATTTAAAATTTTTGACTCTTTTAATTTGTATCTAATGCAATGCATGCTAGTTAACAACCTCAAATGAAGTATGCTTAAAATTTTAAAATCTGGCTTAGAAAATAATTTTTTAGAAGACTTGACTTCCCCAGGTCCGGCACCTCGTCCTCATAGGTTAGACCATCCGGACTCTACCCGCAGGCGGGGAAGGGTCTAAAACAAGGAAAGAAAGAATGCAAAAATATGCATGCGACCCCGGGGGTGATCCCCGACTAATTCTCTAGATTCGTTATCTTTCTATGTAATTTAGACTCACTAAAATTTTAGACTTTTAAAATTATGAATATAAAACTTTCACACCGTCACGAACCTCACGTATCCAGGCTAAAACAAAAATGGCACACGATCGCCAAAAAACTAGGAAAAACTGGCAATCCTAAAGGCAATCAATTCAACACATTGAATATAAATTAATTAATTAATAAATGTCCATAGGCAAAGTTGCCTTGCTTATTACAAACCAGAATTTTGCAGAAAGTAAAGTGGACGGGCACCACTGACAACAACCCGAATTCTAAACCTAGTAATGATGCAAGTAGTTTAGAGTGGGGTATTCTCAATCTTTAAATCTTCAGTCTTGTTCTTCTTTGGGCTCCTTTTGCTTCAAGCTCCTTTAATTTTTCGTACTGGACTACCCAAATAGATAAGAGGGCACTTCCTTTAAGGGGAAGGCCACTCTTTCCTCTTTGGGTAGGGAGGAGTGTGGCCCAAATTTGGATCTCCAAATAGAAAAGGTCTACTCCCCTTAGGAGCATCCTTTTCTCTTCGGAGTCCAAACCTTGGACTTATATATCCCAACTCAAAGCTGACTTTCACAACACTTAATAACTACACAAATTACATTTATTTGAAAATAAAATCTAGACTGACCTGCAGGGTATTCCTAAGCAGTTAATAAATAAGATGCAGTTATCCCCAAGCAGTTATATATGTGCAGAAAAGAAAGTAAAACACACTGGCCATGCTCTTTTTATTTGGGGGCTTTAGCAGCTGAAGCACCTGTGCAACCAGTTATGATAATTGATAATAATTTTTTTTATTGATTTAGCCCCCTTTTATTGCCCTGCATGAGCGTGGCCACCTGCAGAAAATTATGTGAACATCCAGATCATACCTAACCTAAGGGTAATCTAGTCACCAAACACATCAGTCCATCCACAGAGTGCAGAAAAGTAAACAGACACAGCAAAGCAATTTCATCCACAACATGTAGTGAAAACCACGTAAAAGCTGGCACACAGCAGTAAAGTAAACACCGGCCTAACCTAGATCTAGAGTTGGTTGTCCTAACACATCATCTAAAGTGTGTGTAAAAGGTCGTGTGGCTGGGATAGATCCTAAAGTGGGTGATTAGTTAGAGTTGTCTAGAAAAGTTCTAAATTTGTTAAGTCTCAAAAGGGGATTTTGGTTAAAATTTAAATATTAATAGATTAAGAATTTTAGTTAAACATATTTTAAATGTTAATTGACTACTACCTTTGTTTCACATCGAGGCCGTAAAGTTTATTTCACCTTCCTTGGGGCTAAGCTAATAGCCTCGTAGGCCTGGGTTACCCAGTAGCAATCAGGGTTAGTTAAGTTATTTTAAATTGGTTGGAATTAAAAGAGTGAATTAATATTAGGGAAATTGATTATTGATTTTAATGGGTTGGTTGAGAATTTTAATGACCTATTAGAAGAATTTTAAAGGTTGGAAAAATTAACAGGTTTTAAAGAATTATCCGGATACACTAACTAAGGGGTTGAAGTTCGGCTTTCAAAACTAGAGTTAATCTTAAGGGTTTTAGATTTTTAATAAATACGAGACCTAATTATGAGTTATTAGACAGGTGGCACACTCAAGTTGGAGTTTTCTATGAAAAGTTATGATTTTTAGAAGTTCTGGCCCGTTCTAACCTAAGGTCACCTAAGTGTTGATTCCTTGGTTTTAGCTAAATTATGAAGGTTTGATGTTTCTAGGAAGTGATGAATTCTAATTGAAGTTACTATCCACTAAGTTGATTAATCAAAATTTTTCTTTAGTTAAGAGTGAATTTTTAGGAATTTTACACATTCGTAGGGATTATCAAGTTACTATGACTAAGGGGTCTGGTTAAGGATTTGAACCCAAATGAGCCCTAAACTCCTTGGGATCAATTCCAAAGGTCATAAATGACCTAAGGACAGATCAACAAGTGTTCAAGACCCTTTTGGGATTTTTAAGATTTTTAGGATTAATTAAAATTGGTTAACCCTTGATTTTATCTAAGGACTAAATTAAAATCAATCTAGAGATCAATTTAAGAGGGTTTCAATTCTTATTGATTAGGGGATTAACTAGGGACAATTATGGACATCTTATTGGATTTTATAAATTAAGAACAGTTCATTATCAATTGATTAGGGTTAAGGCTATTTCTAAGAAGGATTTTTTTTAGGCTCCTACTTGGGGAACCAAATAAACTCCAAATTTGATGAAATTTGGACCAAAGGATCACCTGTCCCTAAGGACTAAACCCACTAAATTTGAGCTCAATTGGAATACTCTAAGGTGGTTAACTAAACCACCCAAGGTGAGCTCTAAGTCACCTTCAAATCACTATAGGGGTCTATCCTAAGCTTGGATTGGGGCAAAGTCAGTGGCTGTACACTCCTTATCCTATACATCATCATCACACCAAAAATCAAACCCTAAGTCCCATTGGATAGGTCTATATCCCTTCTTGAATTTAAGCGTCAAACCATGACACTTAAACTTAAACATTAGGGAAAATGCCCTTGAACAATTTAAAATGGAGAGATAAAATTTGGACATGTCAAAAACATGCCCAATTTCAATCTCCCAAAATTCCAGACCTGGTGGACATGTATTTAAAAAGTAATTAAATAAATTCATAAAATGCTCAAACTAAAATTAAACCTAAGATTGACCTAACTAGGGTCTGGAACCATAAGGCTTTTGTAGTGCTCCCTGAGACCTTTCCAATGAGCCTAAGAACACCTAATTTGGACAAGTGTGCAGGGAGTTATGAATTTTTGAAGATCCCTTGAATTTATGGATTTATTAATCCGGCAATTACACAGTCAGCAGCCGTTACCACGCGTCGCGCGTCGATTCGCCAGGCAATGATTGGCGCTAACGGTTAACGACCGGGTTAATGACAACCATTGGATGGCGGATCGAATGGCTGAGATTAACAACGCTCCGATACTGCGGGATTTAATCCGAGCCATTGATCAAGATCAACGGCTGGGATTTCGTCTTCAACCTCTCGCTCGTATCCGTGACCGCAGGGCTTCTCCGGCATTATCCGGGCGATCCCGCCGGTGAACTCTGATGAAATTTTGCAGGGAGGATCAGGATGGTGGGAACATTCAATCCAACGGTGGAAATCCATTGGGGTGAAGATTTCGTTCACACTTGACCAAACTACCTAGCTAGGGAGCTCTGGATGGAGAGATTACCGTAGAGAAGGCCTCAACGAATGAGCTTCTCTATCAGGAAGCTTTAGGGGAAGGTGGCGAATAGTTCTCCTTCAGGCGTCGGGATCGGCGGACGGCCAGAGGTGCGACTTCGAGCGGGATGCTGAAGGCTTACACAGACGCTTTCTTGAACGGAAGGAGGATCGGTCTCTACGCTCGAAGGAAGCTTCTGGGAGTTTGAAGGAGCTCGGGAATCGAATCAGAGCGAATTCCAATTCCTCGTGAGGTCTGGCGAGCTCAGGGGTATTCGGCCACCCTTCGGAAGCTTGGACGGCCGGGATTGAACTGGGAAGGCTCGATCGCTGCCAGGTGGACATAGGGAAGTTCTTCTTAGGTGGGATCGTGGAGATCAAATAAGTGCGGCACTAGCCTTGAGCCAAGAATTGGTTGGGGGGGAAGACCGAAACTCAAATCC
>CM028347.1:55909479-55943479 GCA_016618105.1 Dendrobium huoshanense | reverse complement strand
AGCTATCCTCTCCTCCCCTTGAGCTGAAGCCAAGGGGTAAAAGCGACTCCCCTTTAGGAGGGGAGAGGAAGCAAGAATAGGTAGCTCCTCAACAGCCTCAGGTTCTACTTGAGCTAAGGTCTTAAAGGGTACTACTCTTTTAGCCTTAGATATTTTCTTTCTAAGTCTCCTCAAATAGTTCTTCTTCTGATTCTTAGTGGTAAATCTAAGTCCAGAACTAGACCCTTCTTCAAAAACAGACTTAATTTCAGTGGGAGGCTCAACAACTGGTTCAGACTGTTTCTGATCATCACTGACTACTGGCAAGGTGGGTGCAGATCCCACAATCAACTAACCACTGGGGGAATTTCCTTACTGGCATCCAAACTAACAATCTGGTGTCCATCCATAGAGAGCTCTAGAGTACTAAATCCCATTCCAAAAATAACAGTGCTCCCTTGGTCATTAACAGTTGAGGACAACTCTCGGTCAAAGGAGAAAATCAATTGGCCAGCCATTTGGAATTTTCTGAAAGTTAAAGAAAATGATTGAAATTAGATTTACTTGAAAAGAGTGGTAAAAATTATTTTTTTTTATTGAGGCTTTAAGAAAATAACATGACATAAGGATATTGCTTAACACATTGGGCCACATGAGAAAATCGTATCGTATGGATAACATATGACAACTTGGAGTTTAAGAAAATTTTGAAGAAATTTTGAGAGGGTTTGAAAGGGGTTTTCTTACAGGTTCCAAAACACAACGGACAGAGTTTCCCCTTGCCCGAAGGCTTATGGAATTGTGAGAAAGCCTAAGTAAAAGGAATAGCTTAACCCTCCCCACCCTTAGAAGTCAAAGGGGAGGTGAGGGGGTTAAAATTAAAGTAGTTTGGAATGAAATCAAAAATTTTGAATTCTTTTCAATTTTAAGGATTTATATGTTGAATGAGAAATTTATCGACCATAAATCCATAAGATTGAAAAGGATATCCAGAGATCTGATTTGACACTGTCGCCTCACAGGCTATGCTGGGGCAGAAGGTCAAAATCAGAACAAAAATCTGGATAAAGCCAAATTTGGCGGTGGAACCTCTCTTTTAATATTTATTTTATTTTAGATGTTGGCCACACTCACCCAAGGAAGAAATGGGCAAAGGGACCAACGGAAGAAATGATAGTTGAAACTACCGATGAAACAAAATTCTGCCACTATTAAAGATGGGAAGAGAAATTTGGTCCCACCGGGCGTGCCATTTTTTGTTGGTGGAATTTTGGAAACAGGTTTTGAAAAATATTAGTTTTCTTTGGGCATTTTAAGATTAAGGTTAAGTTCTAATTCTAAGGTCGAATCGACTCGTTAGAAAGAGTATATCGCCCCGAAGGACGAAAATAAACTTTCATAACGGTGTTCAGACTTAGAATTATGTAAACTCATCTTGAATGTTATAATCGGGTTCTAAGGAGAACTTTATATGACCCCGAGGGGACAAAATATAGTTCAACTTAAATACCCAATTACAACATTCAAGAAATACGATCGTCGCGTTCACATCCAAAGCCTTATCGAAGAAGGGTGTATCTCCCCAAAGGGAAATGAGACCATTCTACGATAATCCTTCTAATGCAACTATGACGATCATTACTTAACTTTTCCCAAGGAAGTCTAATAAAATTTTGGAAATTAATTTTTTAAAATCAGGTGTATGTGGTTCCAAATCTCCTACGAGCGCAAGCCCTCGTAGTTAATTACATCGTAGGGAGACAAAAATCTCATACGAAAACTCCCGATTAAAATGGTGGCAGAATTTTGTTAGAGTTTCTAGGAGTGATATCAAAATATGAATAGAGTTATTAGAAAATCAAAAGGGAATGGATCAAAATTGAACAGTTATTAACGAAGTTAAAGGATGAGAGGTAGGGGACACTTTGAGATTCCAGAACCATCCGGAAGTGTCCCAACTTAATCTAAGTGTTGGGCTTTATGTTTTGGATTGAAATGATATTTAATTAGAGTTGAGCATTTTATTAGAAATTTGGGACTACATTCCCGAAATTTGGGGTCTTATAATCAAAGATCTGCCCCGGATCCTAAATCTGTTTTGGACACTGGACCACAGTCGTCCGATCCTAACTAATGCAGTGCAAGATCTGGACTTACCCCGGCCTGGATTGGGGAGCCAGCTAACCACCTAACCGATTTAAAAGTGATGAGTCCGGTCTTTTATGAAAGAGTGGTAGGGACGTTATAATTAAAGTTTTGAAGAGTTGGGGCCGACGTCTAGAGATTCTCCTATTTGGCCCCTTTGACTTATGTTGGGTGCTAAAATGCTAAGGACTATGAAATTAAAATTTTGACTCTTTTAATTTGTATCTAATGCAATGCATGCTGGTTGACAACTTCCAAATCAAGTATGCTTGAAATTTTAAAAACAGGCTTATAAAATAATTTTTTTTAGAAGACTGGACTTCCCCAGGTCCGGCACCTCGTCCTCATAGGTCAGACTATCCGTACTCTACCCGCAGGCGGGGAAGGGTCTAAAGCAAGGAAAGAGAATGCAGAAATATGCATGCGACCCCGGGGTCGATCCCCGGCTGATTCCCTAGATTCGTTATCTTTCTATGTTATTTAGACTCACTAAAATTTTAGACTTTTAAAATTATGAGTAGAAAACTTTCACACCCTCACGAGTCTCACGTATCCAGGCGAAAACAAAAAGCGGCATACAATCGCCAAAAAAACTAGTAAAAGCAAGTAATCCTAAAGGCAATCAAATCATTACATCAAATACAAATTAATTAATAAATGTCCATAGGCAGAATTGCCTTGCTTATTACAAACCAGAATATTACAGAAAGTAAAGTGGCCGGGCACCACTGATAACAACCCGGATTCTAAACCTAGTAATGACGCAAGTTATTTTGAGTGGGATACTCTCAATCTTCAAATCTTCAATCTTATTCTTCTTTGGACTCCTTTTCTTCAATCCTCTTGGAATATTCGTAGTGGATTACCCAAATGGAGAAGAGGGCACTTCCCTCTAAGGGGGAAGGCCACTCTTTCCTCTTTGGGTAAGGAGGAGGTATGATCCAAATTTGGATTTCCAAATGGAAAAGGAGTGTTCCCTAAAGGGGTATCCTTTCCTCTTTAGAATCCAAGCTTTGGATCTTTGTATCCCAACTCAAAATCAACTTTCACAACACTTGACACTTACACAAATTATATTGATATCAAAATAAAAAATCTAGACTCACCTGCAGGGTTATCCTAAGCAATATATAAAAAGCAGTTATTCCCAAGTAGTTGTATATGAGCAGAAAAGAAAGTAAACACACTGGCCACGCTCTTTTTATGATTTGGGGGCTTTAGCAGCTGAAGCACCTGTGCAAAGAGTTTATAATATTTATGCATTTTTTGATTTGCCCCCTTTTTATATTGCCCTGCATGAGCGTGGCCACCTGCAGAAAACTGTGTCAACATCCAGATCGTACCTAACCTAAGGGTAATCTAGTCGCCAAACACATCAATCCATCCACAGAGTACAGAAAAAGTAAGCAGACACAGCAAAGCAATTTCATCCACAACATGCAGTGAAAACTACGAAAAATCCGGCACACAGCAGTAAAGTAAACACCGGCCTAACCTAGATCTAGAGTTGGTTATCCTAGCACATCATCTAAAGTGTGTGAGAAAGGTCGTGTGGCTGGGATAGATCCTAAAGTAGGTTATTAATTGAAGTTGTCTAAAAGTTTGGATTCGTTAAGGCTTAGAAGGGGATTTAGATTAAAATTTAAATATTAATGAATTAAGAATTTTAATTAAACATATTTTAAAAGTTAATTGATTGCTACCTTTGTTTCACACCGAGGCCGTGAAGTTTATTTCACCTTCATTGGGGCTAAGCTAATAGCCTCGTAGGCCTGGGTTACCCAGTAGCAATCAGGGTTGATTAAGTTATTTAAATTGGTTAGAATTAAAAGAGTGGATTAATTATAAAAAAAAAGGTTAGTTTCTGATTTTTTAAAGCTTGATTAATTTAAGTTTGCCATTAATTGATTCGTGGCGTTGTGCCACTAGGCTCGAGGAACCAGCCTCCTTAGGACACTTAGCCCCGCAGCCCGGAGTAGTCCAGCCGATAAACCAAATTAATGTAATTAAATTAGAAGTTTTAATAGATTAGATAATTAATAATTAATCTATTTTTAAGATTTAACATCCCTTGAAATCCATTCGTGGCGTTGTGCCACCAGGCTCGAGGAACCAGCCTCCTTAGGACACTTAGCCCCGCAGCCCGGAGTAGTCCAGCCAATAAACTTCATCTTCAGGATGTTTGTTATGTTTTAAGAAGTTTTTTGAGTGTTTTAAACATTAAGCTAACATTTTCTGGAGTTTTAGAATAATTTTGAGTTTTAAGAATATTTTAGAATATTTTAATCATTTAATTAAGGGGTTGAAAATTGACTTTTTGATTAAGCCCGAATTCTGAAATGTTTGTATTTTATTAAAATACTAGACCTTACTACGATCAGTTAGAAGGTAAGTACATTGAAATCGGATTTTTCTACATTTTATTACGAAGGTTTGAAGTTTTGAACTAGTTTTAACTACGGTTTGACCAATTTGTTGACTTTTTGACTTTGGCAAGATTTTGGGGGTTTAAAATTTTTGGAAAATACTAGATTTTAATTAGAGCAATTAGCCACTGAGTTTGATTGATTTGGAGGTTTCTACAATTAATAATGAATTTTGAAAGTTTAGGGGTTTATTGGAATTATTTAATTGTTTTAATTAAGGGCTCCCTTGATGATTTTGCTCCAAATGGTTTCCTAACTTCTTGAAAATACCTCCAAAGGTCAGAAATGACCTAAGGAGTGATTCCCAAGTGTTTGGGAAATTTTTGGGATTTTTAAATATTAATAATTATTAAATTCAATTAAACGTTGGATTCCACTTAAAATTAAACTGGGCATTAACCTGCTGTCAAATCAGCTGGGTTATAATTTTAATTAATAGGGAATCTAATTCTAGTCAGATAGAGGTATTATACATAATTTTTGGATTTAAAATGAATTTACTACATTTTTTAGAAGTTTTAAAGGCTTAATTAAGGGTTTAGACTTAGGAAATTTAATTAAGGGTCTTAATGATTTCCAAAGCTAATGAAATTTCTCCTAGTGGCTGTACATGTCCCTAAGTTCAAGTCCTTGAAGTTTCAACCCAAGGGGAAGTGAATCCTAATCATTCAAATCCTTCTAAGTTTTCTACACATAAGCCCTTAATTATTGTCCTTAATTGTGTCACTAATTTTAATAGGTTTGAATCAAGATTTGGCTAACCCTTGGACTTAACATATGAGAGAATACACATAAAAAAAAAAACACAATCAAATCCTTAAAACTAGGAGAGCCTAGGCTAAGTGGTGTGTGCACAACCTAAGCATGCAACATTCAAAATTAATTATCATAGAAAAAGATATTGATTAGTGAATAGTTGAAAAGTAACTATTCACTAATCTCCCCCATAATTCATGTTCAAGCACACTTAATCCAAGTTTGAAATTTCAAAGGATTTCTCAATTGCTCTCAAAATTTAACATATATAATTTTAAAATTAATTTTAATATTTAGAAAATAGATCAATCTTGAGGATTTTTTTTTTAGAAAATTTAAGTAATTCAAAATTATTTTTCAATAAGCCTCAAAAATAGTTTTAAAACAAATTTTCTAATATTTTAATGATTTAAAATAAAAATTCTTTGAGTTTTTGAAAATTACTTATGTTAAATATTAATTACCTATTTAATTTAAGTAAGTAATTTAGATTACTTAACATATATATATATATATATATATATATATATATATATATATATATATATATATATATATATATATATATATATATATATATATTATTAATATATATATATATTTTTTTTTTTTAAGAAAATAAAATTAATTTCTCTGATTTGAATGAAATGATATTAATTTTTAATTGTTTGAAAAATTTTATTTAATATTACAGTAAATGATTTAAAATATATATATATATATATATATATATATATATATTCAAATCTCAATTTTTTTTTTTAAAATAACTAAAAATATATTGAGCATTTTGATTTAAAATAAATTTTAAATTAAAATTTATAAAATTATAAAAATTTTGATAGTAAATATTAAATTTTTGGACTTATATTTAATTTTATATTATTTTTTAAATTTTTCTGGACTTAAAACTAATTAAAAATTAATTTTTTTTATTAAATAAGGGCTCTGGCGGCGTCGGCGGGACACGTGGCTCAACGGAGACCGTCCGATCGAACCACGGAAACGGCGGGGCGACATGGCACAATAGGGATCGCGGGATCAATACGCGACGGAGCCAATGATTGGCGACGGCGGTCAGCTACGCGTCGGCAGCTAAACGCCTCACGCGGTTTCACTTAACCACGTCAGCGATCAGCAGGCGCCGTTGGATATTCCGCAGATTCGATCCAACGGACAGGATCGAATCCCGTGTTCGATCTCATCAGGGGAAAATCAAACGGCGGAGGTTCGATCCCGCTGTTCCAAACGGACGGCCCTGATCTCGCCGGTCGATCGATCGAACTCTACACCGAATACACGGGTAAACCAAGGCGCGGAGCGACTAGATCTAGACCGTTGATCGTGTGATCAACGATCTAGAAAACGTACATCTGCAGCGAACTACGGATGACGCCCTAGAATCCGTTTTTTGGTTCATTCTCTCGATCGGATGGGCCAAATCGCTTGAAATTTTAAACTTAGGAAGTATACATGAACAGAATCGATGGGGAAAGATTATCTCAGCCTTAAACACCTTATATGCCAAGCTAATTAAATCTATCTAATGTGAACTAGATCTAAGGTTTTAAGGGATTATACCATTGGATCTTCGAAATTTCTGGATGGATGAGCTTGTAGACTGTCCAAGTGTAGATTCCCAGCGTAAAATTGAGCTCGAACACGCCTGGATCGGCTGCTGCAAGCCTAGGACAGACTAGGTGGTGGACTCGCCGGAGAACTCGCCGCCGGTGACGTGCAACCACTTGGATTTTGTAGTGGGGAGGTAGAGGAGGCTCTGGAGATCCAAAATGAACTAAGAACTTGCTCTGGGAGGCTGGGGTTAGTGAGAGAAGGTGCTTTGATCCAATGGCTTCAAAAGTCACCTTTTTCCCTATTCAAACGGCCTGGGCTGGATTGGATGGCTGAGATCAACTCCTGGACTCTCCAGATGATGCCACCTGTCTCTGGGAAAGCTGGAAGGCTGCCGCAAGGGCTGGACACGCCTTATTCCCATTGGGTAGACTTGGGATGAGTGGAGGGGGGGCATTGCCACTTATGGCTAAACCAGGGGTGGAGCTCGGTTAGGGAGCCTATTAGAGAGATTTATCTCTCACTTAGGACTAACATAGACGCCTAGATTAGTGAGAAGGAGGCTCACATGTGAGTTTGACCATGGGGCTCCTCCATAAAGCCTTTGTTGACTGAATTGACCAGTCAAAAGGTCAAGGGTGCTGAGGTGGCAGTGGGAGATCAATGACTATAGGTTGGAGAGGCTCCAAGCCTAATCTCACACTCTTTGAGGTCAAATAGGAGGTTTGACCAATTCAAAGAGGTGCTTAAGGCTTTGTTGACTTGGTTTGACCAGTCAACAAAGTTAAAGTTGGTGATGTGGCATTTGGAGAGGTAAAAGGTCATTTAGGATAGTTTGGTTAAGAGTCAAAAGTCAAAAGTCAAGGGTAGGGAAAATAGGAGCCAATGTCACTAAGGATTGAGGGTTGACTTGGTCAACTCAAGTTGAGTTAGGTTGACCAAATGTCAAGTGACACTTGAGTCTTATCCAAGAATTGATTTGAATAGGTAATAGGGGTTGAAGAGCTCAAATGAGTCGATTTAACCCATTTAGACCCTTTAAGAGCTAATGGGTCAACCTAAGTTGACTGGGTCAACCAGGTTGACCCAATGGGTGAATCTGGGCTGGACAAATTTGAAAAGATATTTGGGGACCATTGGAGGTGGTCCCCAGGTCTGGGGAGGTCAATTTAGTCAAAATCCCTATTTGAATCCTTAAAGGTCTATTTGGTCAACCTGGGTTGACTTGGTCAACCAAGTTGACCTAGGGTTTGGGTTTGGGCTCAACAGATTTGAGATGACATTTCAAGACTAATGGGAAGGGTTCCATAGCCTAGAGAAGTCATTTAGGTCAAAACACCTATTTGGACCCTTAAAGGGCCTTTTAGGTCAACTGTGTTGACTTGGTCAACCAGATTGACCCAGGTCTCGGGAATGGGTTGAACAGGTTTGATTTGATATTTGAAACTTGCTGCAAGTGGTTGCTCTCAATTTAGAGTTCAATTGGTTTGAAATGCCTATTTGAGCCCCATAGGGGCATTTTGGTCAACTTTGACCTATTGGTCAACTATGGTCAAAAATGGGTCTGGAAAATATAGTTTATTGCTCAATGGGTTAAAATCAAGGGTCTGGAAGTGATTGGAGGCTTTGATAAGGATTCCAAGGTCAAGATCTCAAAGGGGTTAGGTTCAGTGGCATAGGTTGTAAATATTTGAGAGTTTTACAGCCTTTGGATTTTAATTCAGATTCTGGGGTTAGAGACCTCAGAATAAGCTCAAAGTTGGAGGGTAATCTCTAGAGACATGTATTATCACTTTACAAGTGATAGACCCTGAAACAGAGACTATTTGGCTGGGTTTTGAAATGTTTGAAAAATCTCTAAAAAGGGTCTTTAGGACAAGGCCTTAAGACTTAAGATCTGAGTCTGGACTTCTGGATTTGAAATGAATTTCAGGTTTGAATAATTAAAATTGAAATATCCAAACCATTTACAATCATGTTGTGATTGTTAATGGATGGATAGGGTCAAGGCTAGATTAAGGGGAGGATCAAAGTCTGGGTTGAAATTTGGATTCTCAAGTGGATTGAGTCAAAGTTTGGATATGTTTGAAATTTTAATTAATTTGGATTTGACTTGAATGGAGTTCATATTGATTTGAAGTTTGAATTGATCAAGGGTAGAGATTGATTTGAGTCTGGAATTGTCCTAGAATCTAGAGAGATTCTAAGATAAAGGATTTAAGGGAATCCTAGGCTCTAGAGTAGGCTCTAAGGTCTAGTTCTAGGAAAGAATCCTAAGGTCTAGAGTGGATCCTAGGATCTTTAAATTAATATGGAGTTTGGAAGGGCTTTAGTGACCTCATACAAAAATGAGGTCAACAGCTATCTGGGGTATTTTGGTGGTGGGGCTTATTGTTTACTAGAATGATGGGGGGTGTTTGCCTCTTGGGGTATTGGTTGTTGTTTTTATCTGGTGTGATGGGATGTGCTGCTGGCTGAGCTGTTTGGGCTGGATGGTGTGGCATTAGGCTTTATCCTGGAATGTTGGTGTGCCTTTTTTCTTCCTTAATTTTTCTTATTTCATTCATTCTAGCTTGGCAGGCAGTATTCTTGCTTTGGAGGTTTCTTGCACTGTGATTGATACTATGTTTAATTACTATGATTTTTGTTGTGATAGCTGGTTTGTTCATATCTGCTTCTACCCGTACCTATTTTATTGATTTTATTTGATTTCTTTGGCATTATGGTGGGAGTCCTATTACTTTCAGAGGACTAACATGGCTATTCCCTTTGATGATAGGATTGATTGTAACATTCTTCATTGGTGCTACCTTCCATACTATTTCTGTTGGTTAATTTTGTACAATCAATGCTGTGTTTCTTTCTCTGTTTTGCAGGATCCTTTTTTGCAGGCTCTGATTATTCTCTTTTTTGGATTAGGGAGCGTGTGCTCAAAGCTTATGTTAGTTTCTTCCTCTATTTTTGGGTGCTTTTTCTTGTGCACCATACATTGTATATAGGTTTTATTATATTTTGGCTTAACCGGGACCTTGAGCTCACAAGGTTTTTTTTCTTTTTTTCTTTTGCTCTTTAGGGACCTTTTATTTTTTGAATTATATCAATGTGTAGGTTCCTCTGTGGGTTTCCATTATATATATATATATATATATATATATATATATATATATATATATATATATATATATATATATATATATATATATATATATATATAAATAAAACATGGCACAAGCTTGTATAAATGACCTCAAGAACTCTAAATTGGGATGAGATTATGAATTATTGTTACTATTTGAAAGTTTTGGGGCATTTCTTGAATCAATTTGTTGATATATTAAGGAAACTTGGTCGACAAAAAATGAATGCATATTGGTGCATGTGATTTCCAATCATTACCTAGCAACAATCATGGTTGTCAAACCTAAGAGTCACATGATTTCTTTAACCATGTTAGCATAAGATCATGGTTATTAATCTAACATAGTTATGGATCAAGAATTTTCCTCCATCCATACGATTAATTCTCTATCCCACATTGATAATAATTGGATCAAATGATTTAGTTAGCTTCATTTGAGCCATTCAATAAAAGTGAACAGGTCAGATCATCCGTATTCAAGAAAAAGGAAATTTAGACCTATTGAAGATGCTTAGTATTTGTTTGCACACCAATCAAATTGCAACAAAGTTTGAAATATAGCTTACCCACACTAAGATGAAGAGTGCAAAAGTGTTTGGAAGCTCTTAAAATTAGTTTATGAAATTAAGTTTCCATACTAGGGTTTGAGAAATAAGTCAATCAAGTGGAAGGAAGTTTTCAATTTTGTATCCTACATGCTCCTACATAATCCCTCATGATGTTTTTTGAGTATCTTTTAATTTAAAAGCTCTAGATGGAAAATTGTTTGTCTTGGAGGAAATTCTCACTTGAACACTATTAAAACTCTCACTCAAAGGCTTCTAGAGTTGGAGAGGGCTAGGGAAGGTTGTTTAGGACATGGGGGAGTTATATAAAGCTAATGTAATGCAAAGAACCAACCCTTCACTTAGAAAAAGAGGGGTATTTATGGGAGAGAGAATGAGGATCCTAGGTTTGATTTATTTCTATGTCAGTAAGTGCCATGAAACATTTCAAATAAGGACTATCCAATAGGATACAATGGAAGAATCTGAAGAGTTTTGGATCAAATGGAAAGCTACCTAGGTAGGTAAAATTATACCCATATGGAACATGGGTGGTTTTTTGACATCTTGCCACGTTAGCTCCTCACATGGCTAGCCTTTGTTATGGCATGTGTAATGAAGGTTCTAAAGGAAAACTCAACTATAAAAAATTTTTAATTTGGATTGGCTTTCTAATGGGCTTAAAAATTTTGTTTTTAGAAGGTTTGGGTAAACCAAATTGGATAACCCAAGACAACCAATATGCTAAGTTGACTTGGTTTAGTGGAATTGATCAATATAAGCCTATTAAAGGTATTTTTGTAATTTATTCTCACAGAGTTTGGTATTTAGTTCAAGAAAAACCCACTGTTTTCATTTAGTTCAAGCTAGAAACCAAATGGGCACATGGTTTTAATCTTTTTTTGGATGTCCCTTGGGGACCCAATGGATAGTTCCTATTGGTTGATTGGATTTAGCAAGGTTTAGAGCATTAGATTTAAAGTTTTAATTAATTTATACCTAGTTGGTCAACTAGGCTTGAAATAGGGTCAAAGTGGGGTCCCCCACATTGCAAATAAGATTTAGAACTTATTGGAATAAGTTTCATACATGGAGTAGGTCACTATATTTGAAATGGATATTTGTGTGCTTAAGGGATTCTTTAGTCTTCCAATGTTTACTTGCTCAACTTGGGTTAGCCATGGATTGTGGTTATGTCTAAACAATTTGTAATGAGTCTATAAAACATACTTTCATGTAATTGTGAAACCTTATTGTAAGAAATATAAGTTAAAAGGATTAAGTGACCCTTTTCTCAACTATGGTTGAATTTGTCAACATGTCTTTAACATGACTTGGTTATGGGTCTTACTCATTTCAAATTATGTTTTGGACATATTGGACTAGATTTCATGCAATGTTGAGGCTAGGTGTACGAAATGCATGTTTCGGCTTAAAGGGGTTTATTTGGTTAACCTAGGTTCACTTAGTCATAAAAAATTTATCATGGCTTTAGTTTATGTTAAATGCACTCCAATTCAAATATGAAATGTACTAGATATGATGTAGAGGTTAGGTTCAATTAAGCCATGTTAAAGTTTACAGAAAATTTAGATTTAGGTTTAACTGGCTTTATGGTCAACCATGGTCCACCAAATAATTCATTGTGGGTTCATTGTATCATGCTAATGATAATGATCATGGCTAATGGACTTGGGGAGACTTCTAATATAAATTTCCATAATATGCAATGTCAAATGGTATAGGTTTTAATCATTTGAAGGTTTTGTATTCTTGGAGAATTCTATGAGTTTAAGAGGTTAGAGGACTTGGAATGCCTCAAAATTAATATGGTTGACCCTATGGGTTTGTCTAATAATTATGTATATTACTATTAATAAATCCAAT
This sequence comes from Dendrobium huoshanense, assembly GCA_016618105.1. NCBI lineage: Eukaryota > Viridiplantae > Streptophyta > Magnoliopsida > Asparagales > Orchidaceae > Dendrobium > Dendrobium huoshanense. Next base: position 55,931,030 of record CM028347.1, on the reverse strand, counting down.
ATCATTTATTTGATAAGACTTTAAAATCCACGTAAGGATTTTAACTTAGAGGATTTCAGTTTGGTTTTGAATATTAAATTTTAAAGCTTGAGATTTCCATTGGATTTATAAAATGGATTTGATTTGGATTCAATTTGGTCAACAATTTGTAAGAGTTTTTATTTAGAAATTCTTATATCATTGATAATTATTAATGATTATTAATCATGGAATATATAGTCATGTGATAATAAGTGTTGACTGTAAAAAGATGGATGTCATGTTTGATTTTGGTTTGAATTTTGTATTTTATTTTGAAAGTCAATTATTGAATATTTTAATGATCACAACTTAAAAGAAAATGATCCTAAGTAGGGAAATTGAAATTTATGCTAGGATGAGCCTCAAAGGCATCACCCATCATTAGATGATTTGATTTTGATTTGAACGAGGATATGCTATGAGGGGCTTACTCCATTACTAGTGGATGATCATAAGGAAAGGAATATTATATTTGGAGACTTATACCAAAGCTTAGAGGATTAGAATTTAAACTAAAGTGATGACATAAGGGGCTTGCTCCACTTCTACCAGATGAGATTTAAGCTAGCATGGTTATATAAGTGGTTTGTTCCACCACTAATAGATTTAAATTAGGATATTTTAACATGGACCTTGGTATATTACAAGTGGATGATAAAAAAAAAGCCTAAAGGAAGTGACTTACACATAACCTTAGAGGATTAGAATTCAGGCTAGAGTGGTGCTAGGAGAAGTTTGCTCGATTACTAGCAGATTAAATTTAAGCTAGGATGTGCTAGAATTGGCTTGCTCCATCACAAATATATTTAAATGAGGATGGTACCATGAGAATATTTTACCATTACTAGTGTATAATATTTAAGATAAATTGGTGTCATAAGGAGTTTGCTCCTCCACTAAAAGATTTTGACTAAAATGGAGCCCGAAGGGGCTCCCTATATGTTGGGACTTAAACCTAACCGTAGATGATCTTAATTTAAACTTGAATGGTATGATGAGGGGGTTTTATATTACTACCATATTATATTTAAGCTAACATGGTTACACGAGAGAATTCCTTTAACATTACATATTTAAACTAGGATAGTACCATGAGTGTTATGCTTCATCACTAGTGGATGATCATATGGAAAAAATGTTTATATGTGGAGACTAGTACCTACCCTTAGAAGATTAGAATTTTGACTGGAATTGTACCATAAAGGGCTTACTTCACTACTAACAAATATAACTAGCTTACTTCCATGAGGGACTTAATTTATGACTAAAGGATTATCATAAGGAAATGATGCCTATATGAGTGGACTTACTCCTAACCATAGAGGATCAAAATTCAGTTTAAAGTGGTGTCATTAGAGGCTTGGTAAACTACTAGTAGATTTAACTAGGGTAGTTCTATGAGAAGCTTGGTCTACCATTAGTAGATTATCATAAGGAAAAGGAACCAATACGTGTGTACTTACACCTACCCTTAGAGGATCAAAATTTGGACTAAGTGATACCATATGTGGCTTACTTTACTACTAGCAAATTTAACTAGCAATGTGATAGGATGGGATTAATTTACTATTGGAGGATTAACATAAGGAAATGATGCATAGATATGGGGACAAAATCCTAACATTTAGTGGATTTGTTGAGAGAGTTACTACTTGATTTGCATGCTTCACATTCTTGCAACTTATATGTTTTGATGATTCCAAATATTATTGTTTTGAGTATTACTTTCTCTTAACACATTTTAAAAAAATTGTTTTTGGCTCTTGAATGTACTAACATTTCAGGGAAATCATACTCCAAATTGTTGAAGACTTCAAATCAAAGATCCGCATATTATTTTTTTGTAACTTGGAGTATGTATTTGTTTTACTTGAGTCAGAGAAAGTGTGATTGTAATTGAGTAATTTAACACATACACACCAGGGGAGAACTTTATAATTCACAATTTTTAACACTGATCATACAGGAAGAACTATGTTCGTACGGGACGATCAGATCAGTTATACTCCTCCAGAAGAAAATGGAATGAATAAAGGGTGAGTAAAAAATTTTCCTAAGTCTTATTCATCCAGACGATTTTCATGTTCGTCCCTGGACAATGTCCTCTGGACTCTCACTTTGAGATGTTCGTCAAGATGACTCAACCCATTCATCCCTGGATGATCTCCTCTAGATTTTTAGTTTTTTCTGTTCGTCGAGATGAATAGTCCCATTCATCCTTGGACGATCTCCTCTAGATTTTTAGTTTGAACCGTTTGTCCAGACAAATAGTCCCATTCGTCCTTGGACAATATTCACTTGATTTTCAGTTTATTCTGTTCATCCAGACAAATCAACACCTTCGTCCCTAGACAATCTCCTCTGGATTTTTAGTCTGAACTATTCATCTAGAAGAATAGTCTCATTCATCCCTGGACAATCTCCTCTAGATTTTTAGTTTGTTCTATTTTTCTAGACAAATTGACACCTTCATCCCTGGATGATGTTCTTTGTTCTTTTGAACTTATAATTCGTCCTGTTTTTCATCCCAACGAAGCTTGTAAATAACTGTTCATACCAGACGAACTATGTTCATACGAGATAGTGATCGGGTATGAAGGCATTTCATACCAATGCACATTGAGTTCGTACAAAATTAGATCGTACGGGATGATTGAGAACGTACTGAATTAAATTTTTGTAGTTTTTGGATTATTTTTTGTGTCTTTCTTATAAAAGGTCCACTTAAAATTATCTTTTTTTCTACTGTTCTTCATGTAAACTGAAGAGAGATTAAAGGAGAGAGTGTGAAAGAGCGTTTGAAGGAAAATTCTTACTACTGGAGCGTGAAGGGTTCACTTGGTACTAAAGGTAAGGGTCTTTGTTTGTGAATTATGATTACTTCACACTTTTCTCTTGTCCTTCCAGATTTCTTTTGAGAAGATCTTTTCGTGAAGATCTGGTTCTCTGCCAACAATCGAGGAGTGTAAAAATTTAAGGTTCTCTGCCTACACTTGGAGAGTGTGAACAATAGAAGGTTCTCTGCCTACACTTGGAGAAGTATAAAAGGATGAAGGTTCTCTGCCTACGCTTAGAGAGTGTGAACAGCAGAAGGTTTTTTGCCTATACTTGGAGAAGTGTAAAATGACGAAGATTCTCTACCTACACTTGGAGAGTGTGAACAGCGGAAGGTTCTTGGCCTACACTTGGAGAGTGTGAATAGCATAAGGTACTCTACCTACACTTGGAGACTGTAAAAGGATGACGGTTCTCTGCAGCACCGGGTAGTGGCGAAAGAGAGTTTTTATGAAGGCTTCTCTGCCTTGTTGTGGGGGCAAAAGGAGAGACACTAATTGTAATAGTGGAATACCTGAAGTGGGAGACTTTAGGAAGTGGATGTAGGTCGTGTTTGACCGAACCACTATAAATCTTGTTTCTTTTATTTTTTTGCTGCTTATATTTTTTTACTTTACTATTGCTGTTGATGTGTGGTTGAAAATCATTTTAAAAAATTTTACTAAAATTTTTTTCTATCAGTTTAAAAAGGGAAGAATTTTTTTTTAAAAAAAATTACCAATTCACCCCCCCTCTTGGTTAGCTACTACGACATAAGCTTAGGTCTAACAACCTATTTCATAATTAACAAGTTTTAATAGGATTATCTTAAGGGAAGGAATCCTATATATAGGAACCTACTCCTAACCATAGAAGTGTCAAAATTTATACTGGATTGGTGTCATAAGGGGCTTCCTCCTTTATGAAGAGATCTAATTTGGGTAATACCATAATAAGCTTTATCTACCACTAGATGATTATTAAAAGGAAAGGAAGCCTATTATGAGGACTTACTCCTAACCACAATGGATAAGAATGTAATCTTGAGTCATGCCATAAGAGTCCGACTCACCACTAGCAAATTTAATTAAGGTACTACCATAAGAGGTTTAATCCAATAATAGCATGTTTTGATGGAGCATATGGGATGCTATTAAATATTCATATATGTCTTGAATAGTTTTATAGAATCAAAGCATATTGGCTGCCACAAGAATGGACATACAACTAAAAACTATTTTTGATTAAGATGGATCCCAAATAAGAGGAAAATTTCAAATGAACAGATTATATGGTTGAACCATTGAAATCCAAAAGAAAGAATGCCATGAGAGATTTGGCACCATTTCTTTAAATATATAGTTTAAAAATGCTTGGGGAATTTAAAACTTATAAACTTTAACACCTAGTATTATTTTCTGGACACAGTTCCTTTCAAAAATGTCAACACATTCAAGAAATAAATATATATAATATGATGAAACTTTTTAATTTCCTATAACAGATTTTTAATATTATCCACCAAGGTATCACTTAAAATCTCATCCATTTATAAGTAATATTAGATGATCTCCTTTATAATTAATTAATTGCTAAGATCCTCTTGGGTATAAGTTCTCTACCATGAATGAACCTTCCTAAGTTGGATCAAATTTATCACCCATCAATAGATAAGATAAGAAGTGCATTCATAGAATTAATACCAAATCTCCCACTTTGGATGTTCTTGGGGAAACCAACTTATCATATACTAAAATAATTTAGCTTTATATAACTTGAGATTTTATTAAACCAAGGAAAGATTTTCTTACATTTTGTATTTATGTAATTTTGCAAATATAAATCTATATATAATGAAGGTAGTTGTACCTCCAAAGGGACAATAAACTTTGCTCCAAATGCTGAGCAAATGGAGATTTAACAGATATTTTGTATGTGGTTATGTATTTCCAAAATGATTCTCCTAAATTTTAGGCCATTTTTTTTTACCTAGTGTCTTCTTTAAAATGAACACTAATATTTTATTAAAAGCCTCTAGTAATCAATTTTTTTGAGGAAATAGATAGTTGAGTGTCTCCTATGAGTTTTATAAAAATTTGCAATGTTATTAATTTTGGTGCTTCTACAGGATGAACCATTATCATATATGATTTGGTTAACAATATTTAATTAATAAATGAAATTCTCTTTGAGGACTTTAAGAATATGTTGGACTTTGACCAGTTTCAAGGGAACTACTTCTATCCATTTTAAGAAATAGTTTGTGGCTACTAATATGAACCATTTTGGTCTAGAGGATGACAGATCAATGGGATTAATAATATCCATACACCAACTTTAATGGCCATGTATTAACTATTGGATGTAATACATTTGGTGTTTAAAGTAAGACTACACCATATAAATGGCATTGATATAACAAAATGCAACTTTTATGTAGTCATCGATTATTGATGGCCCATAATATCCCATTCTTTTGATTTTCATGTTTATCTTAGTACTAGACATATGTATAACATATATTCATACATTTCTAAAATAATGTTCACCTCAACTAGGAATTTATTTATTTATATGTTTTTTTTTTTTTTTTGCACCGAATTGCATTAAGAAAAGTAAAGGGAACTAATTATAGTTGCTAGTATGATCACATTCTTCCTTGATTAAATTCAACAATAAGGAAGGAATGTTATCAAAAGAAGAACTATCAAATATAAAACTCCTATCTAATGCCATAGTAGCACAATGATTAGCTACTTTATTACAACTCCTAGGAACATGAAGAAAGATCACTTTATTAAACTCATCCAAGAAGTAAAGCTCCTTGTCCGGCCACCTATCCACATGCCAATCCTTGTTCTTTAATGAATTTTGAATGAATGTAATAATGTTGATGTTTTCACTTTCAATAATCAGCCCTTTGCACTCAATCATCCAGCTCCGAATGAAGTAGCGCACTGAACATACCGCCTCCAGCTCTAACTGAGCTATATCCAAGTGGATCTTGCTCTTCCTGAATGCAAGAATATGTCTACCTTTGTGATATTTATTTATATGTTTAAATTCTATAGGTGACAAGAATTTTTACCTCTTCAAGATAAGGCAAGACATTGGCTAATTTTGCTAGGATATTAACCATGGATTTCTCTCAGTTATGAATCCTATATAATGTTAAAATTGGAATTTATTTGATAAGATTCATTATATACTAAGGATAGGGATTCAAGCTTTCTTTTTACCCTCTATAGTTATATGCTATTTGATTGATCACTAGCTTGTGGAAACAAATTATGTTTATTTTCCACATGATTTGATTTCAATAATTATTTTACAAAATTAGTATTGATTAACATTATACTACCCTAAAGGATAAACTAATATTTCATTATCAACTAAAAATAAAATAAAATCTTAATTTTTTTGCATTTATCTTTCTTGAGACGGTGCTTCGATCAGATTTTCATTCTGGTTTTATGTTTTAAATTGAGAGGTTCTTGGTGTGGAATTGTTTGTTTTTCAAGAAAATTTTCTGTGGATTTTTTTCTTATAGATGTGGATTTTTTTGTTCTAATGATTTCTCTATGAAGATATGTTGATCCTCTTTATTCAATTAAGGAATGGAACTCTTTAATTGAGGAATGGATTGTATGAATTTTCTTGCTAGTTGTCTTGTCTGAACCAGTATAGAGAGTGCTGGAGCAGTTTTATAATTTCTTTAAGATTTTTGGAGAAACAGTTGATGTAATCTTGGTTGATTTTTTACCATTTATTGTATTTGGATTTATTTTTGTTCAACATTTTGTTGGTTTGGAAGACTTGAAATTAAAGAAAGGAGTGAAGATCATTTTCCTCCTAATATTGTCAGAATTTATGCTCTTTCTATTATTCTCATGTTCAAGAATATAATTCAAGTTTGAAATTTTGTGGAAATTTTATTTGGTAAGTTCGATGGAGGTGTTGTTAATGTTGGTTCGGTTTATGAGTTATGTTATGGTTCCTTTGGTATGAGATTTGGTAGTGATGTTGTAGGGAAGAATGATCTTTGTGTTCATAGTTCTAATTTTGGATGTGTTGGTAAGTTTACTTTTAAGGGATTAAAGGTTATGGTTTTTGCAGATTTTGTTTTTGAATGTCAGCATTGTTGCAATTGCAGTCATTTGGCTGCCTTTGATTGGAGTGTACAAGGAAGTTATTCTTGGAATTCATAAATGTTTTATTGATGGCTTGAAATGGGCTCCTGTTCCTTCAAAGATTATGGGATCTTCTGATCTGTTCTTTGATGTTCAAGAAAAGTGTGTTGAAGGTTTTAAGAGTGGAGATACTTCTAGCACAAGATTTTTAAAAGTTGTTAAGTTCTTGTGTTTTAGTATGGCTGAAGCATTTGTTTTTCAGGGTATTGTTTTTTTTTTAGAGAGTTATTGTCTTTCCTTGAGCTTCAATTTTTTAGCTAAGGGGAAGGTTGATTTACTGTTCCTGGATCTCATGTTTTTTGAAGCTTTTATGCCTAAAGGTTTTGAGGTTATTAGCCTTGTTTTTTATTTGCATTATGAAATTAGATTAATAGAATTTGGGTATCTTATAAGTTTTCACGTTTTTACTTAATTGGGAATTGTGGGATACTAACCAACCTATAGGCTTGTTTAATATTTGGTGTCCCCATCACCCCAATTGGTTCAAAGTGAGGAGTAGTGGATCTCATTACCATTATGATATTTTCTATTTTGCAAATAAACTTTTTTTATTCTTAATTTGTTTGTTAGTTGTGCTTCCTTTCTCTTTGTTAAGAAATGAGTGCCTAGTCGTCTTATTTTCTTTCTAGTTTGTAATAGTTTTTTTTCTTCTCTTAATTCTACTTGCATTTCTTAAGAAATAATTTTTTTATAAATAATCATTTTCAAATATTTTACAACTCATGCATTATACAAATCAATCTAGCTATCCAAACATCTAAAACATTTATAATTATATTTGTTTTTACATTTATATCATTGCTCGGGTAAATTCTTCTTTGTAGGAATATAAAAGATATATAGATAAAATACACAAAAGCAATGTTGTGTGTGCATACATAATAACAACATCCAAAGTATTGAAAATAAACACTACAATCATGAGTAATCTCTAGGTAAGGTAGTCCATACAAATCACATCAAACATTCATCCTACCCTAGGATAGAGTTTGTTGTCTTAACAAATTATCTAATTGTTTCTATAAGGATATGATCATTGAATGTTGTTTAATTTCAAGTTTTAATATTTTAGAAGTTTTTGATTTATTTTAGGAGTATTTTGATTATTGAAGTTGTTTGGTTTGAAGTCTTAACACTACAATCATGATTTGTGTTTGTAACTTAATTCTACTTGCATTTCTTACATTTTCAAATATTTTACAACTCATGCATTATACAAATCAATCTAGCTATCCAAACATCTAAAACATTTATAATTATATTTGTTTTTACATTTATATCATTGCTCGGGTAAATTCTTCTTTGTAGGAATATAAAAGATATATAGATAAAATACACAAAAGCAATGTTGTGTGTGCATACATAATAACAACATCCAAAGTATTGAAAATAAACACTACAATCATGAGTAATCTCTAGGTAAGGTAGTCCATACAAATCACATCAAACATTCATCCTACCCTAGGATAGAGTTTGTTGTCTTAACAAATTATCTAATTGTTTCTATAAGGATATGATCATTGAATGTTGTTTAATTTCAAGTTTTAATATTTTAGAAGTTTTTGATTTATTTTAGGAGTATTTTGATTATTGAAGTTGTTTGGTTTGAAGTTTTGTGTGACATAGCGCTCAATGACTTCTAAGTGTAAAACGTTATTGATTAGCTACTCCTAAGCTCATATTTGTAATTCTACCAATCATTCAAGATGGGGTAGATTAGTTGCATAGAAATCTTGTGATTAAATTAAAAATTTTAATCCTTAAGCTTACTAATCCAATACACCTTTGCCTTCTTAAAAGGATTCAAGCATAAAGTTCTGAAAACTTGAACATTTAAGTATTGCATTTCTAATTTATGTGATTATTTCAATGGAATAGTAATAACCTTTATTAAACTAGAGCTGTGAGGTTTATTTTACTCTCCTTTTTTATTTAGGAAAGCAATTAAATTGCATTAATAAAAATGAAAACAATTACAAACTAGAACCATAGACTGATTCCTCCTTTAAAATTTGATTAAATAGAGGAGGAGTCATATTCGAAGCTAATTCATTCCAACAAAATTGCTAAAGAGAGCATAATTAGCACATAAGTTGGCTATCTTATTAAATCCTCTATTTACCAAATTAAAAAAAAAATTGAAATCTTTTAATAAAGCAAGCTCATCCTTCCAATTTACTCTCAGATTTTTTAAAAATCTGATTATATTGTGGTTGACGCCTTTAATGATTATCCCTTTGTAACCTTCCAACCAATTTTTTTTAATGTCTTTAAGCATGTGAACTGTCAAAGGCTCAAGAAATGAAATGTCCTAATGAGTAAAAGTGATTCCATATGCTAAAGAAATTTTCCTCTACAATCTCGGATTACACTTCCTACTCCTTCTTTAGATGACTTCGATAAAGATGCATCCATATTACTTTTGATCCACTCGGGTGGAAGGGGGTACCAACCATTACACAGTCTATTTGACTGATTAATACTCCATTGGCCCGATTTCTTGCTATCTCCCATAAAAGATACCGAAGCATAGCTAACCAAATTTATTGCAATTACCAAAGAACTATCATCATTTCCTCCATGAAGAAGCTAGTTCCTTGCACACCAAGAGAGATAAACTGAATTACAGCAAAAATTAATAGGAAATCATTGATTTTTCTGCACCTAATTCCATCCATTTCCAACACTCTTTAAATGAATCAAAAATAGGTAATCCAAATCCCCATTCGTTAAGAAAATTCACCACTTGAACCAACTTTGTACATCTAACTGTGATATAATCAATATCTTCTCTCACTTTGTAACCTCTTGGATACCCAAACTCCTATTGAATTAGGAAAAGCATTATTAAAAATATGCCACCAGAAAACTTCCACCTAAGGTCTCAACTTCACTTTCTTAAAGCATTCCCAATATATACATGACTCCTCTCCCATGATCGAAGCTTTGTAAGCTAATAAGAAATGGAAAGACCATATTTAAATTGTAGAAGATCCAACTCATCTTCAGTCTGAATTTGAATTTTACAAGTTAAGCTTACAAGCTCTTTCCCAAAAAGAGATTTTAATCTCTATATTCCATCTACCATCCAAAATAAGCTTGTCCACCATCAAATCCAGTTGATCAAGAATAGCCATATATGTCAGCCTTAAGTTTAAAATTTTATCTAAAATCCAAATGTCATTGTAAACTCAAATAGAACTCCTAGATCCTACCTTCCACCTTACCACTTTATTTAAATAATTTAAACCATTAGCAATGATTTTGAAGGATGAGCTCCATTTTATTCCACTGATTTCTCCACTATGAATACCATATTTATCTCCAAGCATCTTGAACAACAAAAAAATCTTTGTTATGGATAATTTTTCAAGCCAGCTTGGCTCTCAATGGTCTAACTATATCCAAGCATGAACGTTGACCTCTCCCTCCCCAACAAGCAAGTTTATAGAGGCTATACCAACTCAAATAATGGAGGTCAAGATTATCATCCATTTTGTCCCCAATGGACTTTCTAAAAATTTTATCCAATTCCTTCAACACAATTTTTGGAACAAGAGCAAGTGTGCAATAGAAAGACGCTATAGAAAGGAATGAAGATTTAATGAGAGAGAATTTTCCTGCCAATGATAAGAGTCTAGAACCCCAAATATGAATTAACTTGATTTCATTATTAATGCTAAATTGAAAGCCTTCAGTGGCTAATCTCTTTAATGCCACTTTGATACCAAGATATTTGAATTCCTTCACCACCTTGAAGCCCATAATCCTTTCAATAGATCTTCTCTTATTTTTCTTCACATGTTTCCCAAAATGATTGACTAATTTCCCTGCATTAATCTTTTGCCCTGATTATCCACAAAAATTAGATAAAATATTTTTAATTTCCTTCACATCTTTTATCTTAGCTTCAGAGAAAATTAGAATGTCATCTGCAAAGAGAAGATGAGTAATTCTGGGTCATTATGCATAATTTGAATTCCCATAGAACTTTCTTTGTGTTTGAACATATTAGAAAGAAGTTGAGAGCAAAGAATGAAGAGGTATGGAGATAAGGGACATCCTTACTAAAATCCATTCCTAGATTTAATCCATTTTGAAAGTGTTCCATTGATTAATAATGAAAATTTTGGGTCGATAAAATACTTAATAATCCAACCAAAAAATCTCTGAGGAAAACCAAATTGCTACAAAACATTCTCTAAAGTCTTCCAGCACATGCTATCATATTCTTATTCCATGTCAATTTTGAAAAAACCAACCCTTTAGATACTTTAGAATACCTGAACTTGTGAAAAACCTCCTGAGCAACAAGACTATGATCTTCAAGAGACCTATTGTTAATGAAGGCTGCTTTCTTTATAGATATAAGCTTATGAATAGTTGGTTTCATCTTGTTTAAGACTATCATCGCTATCACCTTATATATATAGTTCTGCAAAGACTAATTGGTCTAAAGTGGCTCGGAGTAGATGGATTTTCCACTTTGGGAATAAGAACTATTAAAGTTTCTTTCCATCCTTCATTCATAGATCCCAATTTGAAAAAAGATTTATTGCATTCCAAAAATCTTATCTGATAATGCTCTAATAATTTCTTCAAAAAGAATACCTTATATTGTCATTCTCAGGTGAGCTGATCCCCTCGGTTTGAAAAACTGCTACTTTCACTTCCTCCTAAGCTAGCTCTTTATTTAAACACACCTTATCATTTTCATTCAGAAAACAAAAAGGATTCACCATCCATCAAAATTATAGAACCTAGCCTTCCATTTTTCCTCAAAAAACTGCAATAAAGTATCTTCAATTTGTTCTTGATCTTCAACTACTACCCCGGTGTTATCCTTGATTTTGAAAATCCAATTTGATTTTCTTCTAGCTGATGCAAATGAGTGAAAAAAAATTGAATTAGTGTCACCATCAGACATCCATTTTACCTTGGCTCTTTGCTTCCACCATGTGCTTAACCATGCCAAGATCGAGTTATGTTCAATCATATTAGATTTTAGAATCTAGCTATCCTCCTCCGAAAGCCACCCAACCTTAGCCTCCTTAATTTGTAGCTCTAAAATATTTTTCTTCTACTCTTCTTTTTGAACCAAATAGTTCTTATGCTTTGCTTTACTCCAAAAAATAAACTTTTTAAGAAACTTCTAAACTTTTTATTCAGCAATTCAGCACAATCACCTCCTATTTTAATTCTCCAAGCTGATTTAACGATAGCTTTAGAAGCTGGATAAAAAGCCCAAACCTCTCAAAACTTGAAGATCTTATCCAATTTTAATCTATGCTCCAAGAAATTTAATAAGATCAGACTATGATCCAATGCCATTCTAGCTAGATGTCTCACCAACATTTGATTAGAAGAATTCCATGCACCAATATTTAAAAAACATTTATCAAGTCTTTCCAAGATGCAAGCACCTTCATCATTATTGTTGCACCATGTAAATTTAGCCTCAAAAAATTAAATCATGTAGATCATTATTCAGTATGAAGGATTTCATTTCTTAAGATGCTTGAGAAAAGCGAAATAACTTCCCTCCCCTTTTGTCCTCTTTTGACAACAAACAATTGAAATCCCCTCCTCTAACCATAAGAATACTATTAGTATAAAATCGTCCAGTTTTTGTCTGTTATTTATTTTTAATTAATTAATTTCATTAATTACTAATTTATATTATTTATAATTTAATATTTAAATATGTCAAATGCCTTTTTCATTCTTATAATATGCAACATGACAAAAGCCTTTGTAGGACACAGGGCCCCACGACTCAGGTATTATAGCCTTAAAACTTTGTTGGAAGTGTGTGAACTGTGAATATTACTGATGAGATTTGATTTATTAAGTTAAAAGTTTATAGAATTTTTAATGATTTATTTAATTTTTTCATTTATGAAATAATTTAATAGATTAGGTCTGATCAATTATTGATTTTTCCAAGAGGGTGCTCATATTTGTGTGATTACTTTGCATACTTTTGATGCCATATTTAATTTCTATTACTTTACAAGTGATCAGATTGAAAGTTCAGGGCCATTTAACTCTATTTCAATTTAAACTTTTGTATATATATAATTGAACACACATCACATTTTCTTATGCCCATTTTTATAACTACTCAGTTATTCTCCTTTAAATCAGAATGTACCTATGAAATAATTTAAATGTTAAGGCAATGATGTAAATATAATATTTATAGATCATTGTATAGTTATATTAAGCTGTATAAATAGTGGTGTAAAAGAGTATAGATGATTATATATATATAGAATACAACGACAAGGCCTCTGCTTAACCTAGGACCAAATAAACATTTCGGTTGTCTTCTGCTTTATTTTTTAGAGAAAATAAGTAACCATAACTTTAACATTGGAATAAAAATAAACATGCATATACATAAAATTTGATAAGTTGAAACATTTAATTAAATTTATATGTATTTAAAAAGTTTAACTCTTAATTAAAGATGGATAGAGAAGTCTATCCCCAGCAGAGTCATAAAAAAAATCTATGAACAAATTTTATGTTCCCCATATGGTTTGATTTAAATGTTTCTTTTGTTCAAATCACCATAAACTAACATTATACCCTTCAAAAAGATAGAATAATGTTAAACTATCAATTTTAAGAGAGAAAATAAGTTTATTTTTAAATTAATAAAGAATATTCAAATCATCCTGAAGGATAAGAAGAAATATTCACTTATCATTTTGATTAGGAAACTAAATTAATGTATTTTTTCATAACAAATATAATATAGGGAATTCATCCCAAATGATAAAAAGAATATTAATTGGTTATTTTAATTGTGAAACTAAAGTGGTGTTTAAATTGAGTATACATCCTCAAATTCTTCCCTTACCTCAAAAAAAAATTCTAAGATATTGTTTATTTTAATTATGGATTCTAATCATCTAATAATGGTAAGCCTTTATTATTTATTACATCTTAAAAGAGAATACTCTAGATTAAAGTGAAGAAAAAAAAATTATTTAGGTAGATTTAAAGAAAGATATAGGCAATTAAGATTTCAATATATAAACTTTAGATTATAAATTTTAATTTAGATTTGGTGTTTAGATTTAGACTACAATATTTGGTTTTTTAGAATACTAGAATAGAAACAAAGTGCAATGCAATAATAGTGCACATAATCATGACTTATGCATGCCTAGAGTGGGCTATCAGTTAACAATCATAAGCACAAAATAATCACCTCATATATGGAGGATTAGAGATGTCTATCTTAGGAATTTAGAAATTGTAATTCAAATGGCATTAATCATGGCATTATAATATGTATACGAGTATATTTGCACAACAAAATAATTCTTGGAAAATAATGTATACATAAAAGGCTTTTATTATTTAATAATTTATTAGTGTACAACCCAAGGTCTATTGAAAAGTAAAGGTGGGCAATCTCCACCAACAAAAAAACCCTCAATTTCTTCTCCTATGCAATATAGATTCAAATATGATTTTTAATTTTTATCTTTAAATCTTCTAGCTCCTTGTTCCTCTTTAAATATCAAAAAGAAAATGATCTTTCGAGGAAGAAATATCATTTTCTTTTGGAACATTGAATATAAACCATCATTTTAAAATATTTTATAACTCCTGAAACCTTATAACTCCGTCTAGCTACATAAGTATCTAAAATACTTATATTTAGACTTGTCTTTAAATTATACTTTAAATCTTTGCCTAGATATATTATACATTACAGGAATAAAAAAGAGAGTGTAAAAGATACACATATTCAATGTTGTGTGAGTATATATAAAAAAATATAACATGTTCTGAGAACCTACTCTAATCATGAATAATATAATATGCACCAAGGAAAATGTAAACATAACATATAATGTTGTGTGAGTATATATAAAAAAATATAACATGTTCTGAGAACCTACTCTAATCATGAATAATATAATATGCACCAAGGAAAATGTAAACATAACATATAATGTTGTGTGAGTATATATAAAAAAATATAACATGTTCTGAGAACCTACTCTAATCATGAATAATATAATATGCCATATGTTATGATTGAAAAAATAATTTGAAGATTAACTACTTATTCTTACATATTAGTCTAGAAATTTAGTTTGTACACTTCTAGCCTTTCATGTAATAACATGCATAAAAAAAGGACTAATGATTTTTGCTAAAGATTATGCGCATGAGTGTGTAAGTTAGACCATGTATTGAAGAGTCTGTAATTTTTTTTAATTTAATTTATAAAAAGGTGTACGCATTGTGGAAAAATTTTACTTCCATTTTTCACATTATTTTCTTTATTAAAGTATTTGCTTTACTTAAATCTAAAGTGATTTATATTGTACCATCTCGAGGGTCAGACTAATATCTCACTATCAATTTTATAAGCGATACCTGAATTATTTTCAAAATTAAGCACATCATATGGAATATTTAATTAATCCTTAAGTATAAAAGGAATATTCACATATCATTATGACAATGATACTAAATTAATGAATTTATTTTTGTAATAAATTTTATAATGAATATTCAATTCATCCCTAAGAATAAAGAATATTCACTTATCATTTTGATGATGAAACTAATAAATAAATTTATTTTCATAATCAAATATATTAGGTAATATTAAATTCATGCAAAAGGATAAAAATAATATTTACTTATCTCTTTGATTATCAAACTAAACTAATGTTTAATTTTTATACGTGCATCTATAGATTTTTAACCTATCTTAGGAATAACTAAGATAGGGTTTATTTTAATTTTAGGATTTAGACTTCTTATAAGGGAACATACTATTGTTAACTACATCTCCTAATAGAAGATTTTAATTATGGTGAAGAATAAAAATTTGAAATTCATATAGATTTAAAGAAAGGCTTGGGCTGTCAAGATTTCAATGCATACAGGCTTTAGATTAAAAATTCTTAGCATAAATTTGGAATTATAATATGGAATTTAGATTTTTTTTTTTTGGTAGATACAATAACAACAACAACAAGCCTTTATCCCACTACGTGGGGTCGACTACATGAATCCTTTTTCTCCATTGTGTCCTATTAAAAGTCAAATTCTCGTTTGAATCTAATAAAGAAAGGTCATTCCTAATATTTTCTAGCCAAGTCTTTTTAGGTCTACCCCTACCTTTCCTAACATAAGTCAAATCTAAAACCTCTACTCTCCTAACCGGATCATCAGAAGGCCGCCATTTTATGTGACCAAACCATCTAAGGCGACTCTCTCTAATCTTATCTTCTACTGGAGCTACTCCAACCTTTTCACGTATATGCTCATTTCGTATCTTATCTCTAAGGTTAAAGCCACTCATCCACCTGAGCATCCTCATCTCTGCCACACTTAACTTAGTATTATGCTTCTCTTTTAATGGCCAACATTCGGCACCATAAAGCATTGCAGGCCTCACTACCATCTTATAGAATTTTCTCTTAAGTTTGATGGGTACATTTCTATCACATAACAAGCCCGATGCATTCCTCCACTTCAACCATCCAACTTGAATTCTGCTGATAATATCCCCATCTATTTCACCATCACTCTAAACAATAGATCCAAGATATCTAAATCGTGTACTATTAATGACTTGATTGCCCAAAGTCACAATCCCCTCACTAGGTCTATTACTACTAAAATTACACTCCATATATTCCGTTTTAGATCTACTCAAGCGAAAACCTTTAGACTCTAAGGTTGACCTCCATAATTCAAGTTTACCTTCAACTCCCTCTCTAGTCTTATCAACAAGAAGAATATCATCAGCAAAAAGCATACACCAAGGTACATCCTTTTGCAAATGACTAGTGAGGACATCCATGACTAAAGCAAAAAGATATGGGCTTAAGGCGGATCCTTGATGTAACCCAACCGAAATAGGGAAATACTTGGTCCATCCTCCTTGTGTTTGAACACAAGTAATAGCTCCTTCATACATATCTTTAATGATTTGAATATAAGCATTATTGACTCCTTTCTTTTCAAGAACTCTCCATAGCACTTCTCTTGGAACTTTATCATATGCTTTTTCTAAATCAATAAATATCATATGTAGATCATCCTTATTTCTCTATATTTCTCCATCAAACCTCTTAATAAATGTATGGCTTCCATAGTCGACCTACCCGGCATGAATCCAAATTGATTTTGAGAAACATTAGTATCACGCCGCAACCTGTGCTCCATAACTCGCTCCCATAGTTTTAAAGTATGACACATTAACTTAATACCTCTATAATTCGCACAATCTTGTGCATCATCTTTATTCTTAAAAATAGGAATTAACACACTCATTCTCCACTCATCTGACATCTTTTTAGTCTTCAAAATAGTATTAAAAATTTTAGTAAGCCATGAAACTCCTTCATCTCCTAAGCATTTCCACACCTCTATTGGAATATCATCAGGTTCAACAGCTTTTCCACCCTTCATTTTCTTTAAAGCCTCTCTAACTTCAGTTTTACTAATACGCCGATAAAAACATAAATCTTTATTTTCATTTAGGGTGCTAAGGTCACTATAGTCAATCTTATTTTCACAATCTTCATTAAAAAGTTTAGCAAAATATCTCATCCATCTTTGTTGAATATCATCTTCTAAGAAAAGTATTTTTTGATCTTCATCCTTAATACACTTCACATGAACTAAATCCTTACTACTCCTCTCTCTTTGTTTGGCTAACTTATACATATATCTTTCTAGAACAAGAAAAAATTTGCAGAGATAAATGATTATATACAATCTAGACTTACAATTATCTAGAATGAGCTACCAACTAATGATCCTAAGCATAATCAATCATTATATGAATACATGATTAGAAATACTTTATCTTACGAATCAAGGAATTATAATTTAAAAAATTTTAATCAGGACTTTAAAATATGCATATAATTGTGCAATAAAATGATGCATGAACAACTATCTATAAATAATAATAAAAAATATTCATTAATTTTTTTCTTAGCACAACCTAGGGTCTATTGTAAACTAAAGGTGGTCACGCTCAAACAACAATAGGTCCATATTTATATTCCTATATAAATTCTGATTTGAATATAATTATTTATTTTCATTGTAATTTTCTAGCATCTAGATCTTCTATAGAATTCCAAAACACAATTAACTACAAATAAAGAAGAATAATTTCCTTTCTGAACCTATATATATATATATATATATATATATATATATATATATATATATATATATATATATATATATATATATATATATATATATATATATATATATATATATATATATATATATATATAACAACCATATTCAAATCTTTTATAACCTTTGGCACTATATAACTCAATCTAGATATACAAGTGTCTAAAACATTTACATCTATATTTATCAATACATTCTTTTACATCATTTCCTAGGTATATTCTTCTTTATAATAATATGAAAAATCAAATAACATCTAAAAGGAATATACATATACAATATAGTGTGAATTTGTATTGAAAAGAAAAATGTTCTAAGAGCCTACTCCAAATGCGCACCAATAGTAATGTAAATATGATATCCAAAGTATTGAAAACTAATAAACAAAACATGAGTTCCCTCTGGATACATCACTACAAACAAACTAACTAAAATTACCAGTCTAGCATACATTAGAGTTAGTTGTCCAAAAAAATCATTTAAAAGGTGTGTTTAAGGCTGTGTGGAATAGATAAGTCCAAGGCTTTATTTGTTTGAAGTTATCTACAAATCAATTTGTTTGTTTAAGGTCATAGTTTGAATTTAAATTTTTTTTTTTTTAAGTTATGAATTTATTTTAAGCGGTGTTTTAATTATTGAAGTTGTTTAACTTTAAATTTTGAAGAATATAACCCTTAATAATTACAATGTTTTTGAAGTTATTGATTAGTAAGTCCATATTTTTACTCTTATTAATCTTCTAAAATAGGGTAGATAGGTTACATAGACTCTTTCAATTTTAATTAAATATTTCAGCCTCTTTGCTTTCCAATCAATTACATTTTAGCCTTTATGTAAGGAGTCAAGCATAAGGGTATGAAACTTTCAACATCAAATTTTTAATTTTTTTTACTAATTTTTAATTAATTTTGTTCATTTATTAGTGATTTATAAATTTTATATTTTAATATTTACATTTTGAGAATTTATTCATGGCAATGTTATAATGGGCACAAGGACCAAAGCCTCCTTAAGACATGTAGCCCTATAGCTTAACCAGCCTAAAACTTGATTGATAGAGTGTAACTGATTTAATCTATTAATTTAATGGTTTATTAGATTTTTGATAGCTTGTTGAATCTTTTTATTTGTTGAATTATTTAATCTATTAGTCTACTAATTTAAAACTATTTTATTTACAAAGAATTTTAAAAAACTTTATATTTTTCATAAATACTACACAAAATTATGAATTATATGCCTTTGAGTTTGTGTCAATTGAAATTTTTTGTAATTAGTTATGATTTTAAGAATTTTAGCACTTTTTAACAAATAAATTTTACCAAAAATTGACTTACTAATTTATATTGAATTTATAAAAGTTTTGTTTTTTTATAAATATTAAACCCAATTATGAGTTCATTACCTTTGAGTTTGCGTGAATTGGCCTTTTTTTGTAAATAGTAATGGTTTTTACAAGTTCGATCCTTTTGATAAATTTAATTAATTATTTAATTAGGGAAATCTCATATTTTTGAATCAAAACAATTCCGAGCCTTTTTGAAATCTTTTCCAAAGGTCAGTGATGACTCCTAGGGATGATTAAGAATAATTATTCTAGAATTATTATTATTATTATTATTATTATTATTATTATTATTATTATTATTATTATTTAATTTATTTAAATATTGGATTTTCATGATTTTGAGAATACTTTTTATTATGACTGAATTTCAAGTTGTTTTTAGTTTTAATCTGCTAAGTTTTTAATTCTGAGTAGAATGGCACTTAAAATGTAATTTTTTCATTTAATTTTTATTTATTAAGATTTTAATTTTAAATTCTAGGTTAATTATATGTTTGTGTTTTAGGTTAACTATTTGACATACCAAATAAACTCCAAATGATATGAGATATAAAACATAGGTTGATCTTAACTTGTGCTTCAAATCAACTATATTTTTGGCTCATCAAAGCCTTTCTAAGTTAATCTATCATCAGAGGTAAATATATCTACTCAATTGATGATTTAATTTAAGCATTATATTGACTTGATTTTGGTTAAATCAGTAGCATTCCAAACCTTGCATAAATAAAAATATTGAAAAAAAAAGTTTCCCTATCTATGTGTGGTTTAAGTTTAATGAATATCCAAATTTTTTTGTCAAATTATGACCCATTACATTAAAATTTCAATTCACCAAGATCCATTTATTGTCAAGGCCCAGGAAAATTATGGTATTTATAACACAAACCCTAGTTTTTTGTATACAAATATTAGCTCAATTTGAGGACTAGTTATGGAGTAGTTGAAGAAATTTCATTTACAATCAAAAAAATTACTCACTAACCAATGGTCAAAACCCATAAAAATAACTTTAAAATAAAATTAGGCTTAAGATGGTTCTAACATGCCAAAGACAACCAAATTTTAAAGAAAAGCTTATTTAAGGAAAAATTTTGAAGTTTTAGACATTTTATTGATTGTTAATTTATTTAAATTGATTTACGTAGCAATGGGTAATAATTACAATCTTTACTTGGTAGAACACAATGATTGTGACAACCTTCAAAAATATTATTTTTTCAAGGTAAGGAAAAATTTGTAGCTTCCTTAGTAAAACTAAATATATTATGGAGATCTTAAAAATATTTATATGGATGGTTCTAAAAGTATAAATACACCAATGAGCTCAACTATTTAACTAGATAAAGATGTAGATGGAAAATTAGATTATCAAAAGAGGTATAGAGGAATCATAGGTACACTACTTTCTTTTACTCCTAATAGACCAAATATTATGTTTAGTATTTTCTATATGCAATAATTTAAACTGATCAAAAAGAATCCTATATGACTACAATGAAAAGAATTAATAGATATTTAATAGGCACCCAAAACTTTGGCATCAGGTATCCTAGGAATATAACCACCTTTGACATCATAAGAGACTCATACTCAAACTTTGTAGGGTGTAGAGTAGATAGAAAAGTATATGCGGTACTTATTAATTTATCAGACAATCCTTATTTTCTTGGTCTAATAAAATATAAAATTTTGTAGCCCTATCCACCATTGAAGTAAAAAATGTAATTGTTGGTAGTTGTGTTTGCCAAGTCTTTTAGTTGAATCAACAAATTCTTAGCCTTAAACTATCAGTAGGCATCATACATATCATGTGCGATAACACTAGTATAATCTATATTTAAAATAATGCAATACAATATCCCCACATAAAGCACATTAACACTAGGAACCATTTTATCGAGGATCATGTAGCAAAGTGCGACATAGAATAACACAATGTGGATACTTAAAATCAATTCACAAAAATCTTT